>JABASI010002626.1:0-19008 GCA_019776505.1 Tomocerus nigrus
GCACCACACTAACTACTTACACAAATCCACTTACTGCCTCTCATTGTCGGCCACATGAAAAATTAGTCCATATCTTGCAATCTACTCCTCGTAAATGAATTCAGAGCAAAAGTATCGATTGTCAGCTGCTGCATTACTCAATTACAACACGTTTACTCCAATATTCAATGCAATAAATTACAACAGCCTTTTTGGTAGCTACTAAAAACTTTATTCAACTTTATCTTATGCAGGAATTGTTGCGATCTTGTGATGCCTCGATCGCTGCGCATTTTATTTTCATTTGATTAACCGACATGTTAAGCTACTTTATGGGAAGGTTTTAGTCCGTCTTTCCACGAGGACGATCACTATCAGCGTAAATAATTAAGAATTCAACCGTTACTTTTGGATTAAATAAATTGCGAACTGTAACTGTGGGCCAAGTTTTTTAATAGGATTTCTCCAATTCAAAAACTAGTCGCTATAAGTCACAACTCACCTTCTTGGGAATTGATCGAAAAAGTCACAATGAGTTACTTGTATTGATTTTTATCAATTTATCAATATCTTAATTACCTAACCTGGTTAACCTATAATAATTCATATAATATTCATATAATAAGCTAAATTCAAATCGCAACTTATTTTTGTTGACGATGTTCATTCATCCGTCCACGTCCATCGATTTGTTTTACAATGGTCTATTCCTAAGATAAGTACATATGGATTTGGAATTCGTATAAATGAGCAGTATGTGTGCTGCCGTATGTAGAGCAAGTATAGTTTTGAATTGAGTGTGTGTAGGACAGAAGATTGAATGGGTGAAGTGAGTTAGTGTGGAGTGTCACAGTTTTAAAGAGAAGAGAGGAGTGGTAATGTAATAATGCAATTAGCCTTTACAAAGGTCCATTAGGTTACCTTTGTTATGTAGGTATGCCGCTTTGGTTATATTATTGTTGTTGTAAGATATAGTTAGTAGGCCGCACGGCACCGCTATGCTCCTCGCTCTTATTTACAACTCTGACAATTACTCGTCTAATGACTGTCTTCTTTCGGGGCATTAAATATTCTTTGTGCCATTCTGTGAGGAGGAAATGTATTTATTGTGGAACGAGTCCATTCCATTCAGTCAAAGTGTTGTTTTGTTTTGTTAGCACTATTAAAGTGTGTATTACATTTGATTGCCTATACCTACGTGGCTCTATGTGGCTGCACACCCATAATCTATTATTATTTTAGTGTTACACTACTACGTCTGCTGTCCTATGTAGTGTGGTGGAGTGTTGTGGGCAGGCAGGCGGGTATAGGTGCAACATAAACAGAGAATCGGAAACGCAAACGGCGAGTTGATAGGAACAGAAGTTAATATTAGTAGAAGAGTAGGTACACATGCCACGAAAACGAGTAGCTAATGTGATGTGAACATGATCGTTAATAATGGATACTCTTCCGATAGGGTCAACCAACAACAAAGACTTAAGGCTCGGCTGCGCTCTGTGTAAGTAGCGATTATGACGTCACCACCGACGGATCCTCTGCACTTCACTCTCCTTCCTCACATCACTCTCATTCCCTTCCCAAGGCAGGTAGACGCTGTTACCGTGGAATTGTAGCAAGGTAGGCCTCTCCGTCTATTTTCAAATTAAAATGCCACTATTTCCTACTGGACGGAAAGAAATGAAGAGTTGCCTGCAGACTGGATTAGCATAGCACTCTGCAAAACCGTCCCCTGGATACAAAATCCTCTTTGTCTCCAGTCGAAGAAAAAAGGAAATTTTAATTTGAAAACAGTCGGAGGAACCTACCTTGCTAGACATATCCAAGGTAACAGAGTCCAGCTGCCTTGTTCCTTCCTGTACATGGGATGGAAGTGGTCGAGTTGAGTTGAGTGAGAGAGACTCGGGCTGGGCACTGACTCAGATGGAGGATATTGGTAGAAAGAAGTAAAGAGTTTTATTACGTGGCTGACTAACAACTATGGCTGATGGCTACAGCTGATACGAGGCCGATTTGTGTGCATGACATGTACGGATAGTTTATAGTCAGGTTAGTTAGTTGATTGTGAGTTTAGTTTAGCAGTTGGTTAGTGTAATCATAATGTAGTTGTTAGTTCTAAGTGAGTCTAATGGGAATGTTAAGGGCAGGCTACACTCTCCATCTCCGCTCTCTAATACAAACTCATCCTCAACGCAGAGAGGAGATGAGCAGGGAGCAGGATGCGATAGATGCACAAGATGCGCTCTTGTGTTGTTGCACGGTGATGGAGTTGAAGATGAGAAGAGAGAGAGGCTCAGTTGAGAGCATTGAATGTTAAGCCATTATGTGGCTAATGAAGCATGACAGGTAAAACCTATCGGCTCTAAAGACTCCCTCCTCCACTTCCATCGCGGATTCTCCACTCTTCCTTCTTCCTCCGTCACCAGACAGACGAGAGACCACCCTCTCTTCCCTCCACACACATCTCCATTCTCCACTCCAACTATCCATCTATCCACGCTCAATACTCGCACCACTCGATCGCTATGCATTTCCCAGCTAAATAAATCCGAGGAGTTTGAGAGGAAATGGTCAAAACCGTCGACATCAGTAAATAAAAGTGAAAGGGACTGAATGAAGTGCATTGGTTTTCTTGGCTGACAATGTGTATACTTAACTAAACTACGGCATAGAGACCGACCAACGTCCGGGTCAAAGGGTTAAAGCGAAAGCGACGGAATTATTCCCCTTCCAAAATTTCCGAGCGCCCCTCGTATACATTTCCAATAAAGAGTAGGTACATGGTACATGATCGATAAATCATTGAGCTTTAGCTGGTCACTTTTTGGATGGCCCGATTTCTCGAGCCAAAGTGTTAACAGCGTTCCCATGCACTCCTTCACTCATTATCATAATTTCATTAGCTAAGCATATCTATAACTTTTATTCCGGCTGAGGAGTAAAACAAGAAAAAGGCAGCAAGAGATTTAATTCTGTTCAGCGTGAGCTCGATGAGATCCGAAGAAATGGAAAGAAAATCCGAAGTGCATGTTGTTGCTTAGATTTTTTATTTTGAGGGCAGAGTCCCATGCTGCTACCCCACTGCACTTCGTCCAATAAATTTGGACGCCGAGGCGAGGTGGATTGAAGAGCTTCCCGTGTGTCTGTGGCAAAGAAGCAAGAAAAACAAAAGGCTGAGAGAGCGAGGATTTATGAAGGCAACTTACGAAGTGGCTCTGTTGAAAAGAAAAGGAAGGAAATGTTTGAAGAAGAGCGGAGGCCATTGCGTCCGCAGTTAGCGAAATGATTTTAATTTGGTTTATGGGAAGATTAGGGAGATGGTAATCAGATAAGAGAGAGGCATAAACTAATTAGGAGACAGAGAGTGGATATTTGCACCAGAGTTTCGCCTTGTGTGAGCATCTCATTGATTTCCAGCATAAATTCTCATCGAGCTGTGCAGAGCAACAAAGAGCAAGTGAAGTGAGTGTGAATGGATTTTTAGTAGGAAAAACAGGTGGATGGAAGAAGGAGTGAGTTTATTAGAGCCAGGTACTGATTATTAGTTAGTTAAGTTTCGTAGTGGAGTGAGTGTATGTATTATTAGCAGTTCTCATTCGCACTCTGTTCTGACTCCACAACTCGGCACACAGGTACTTGCTCCACTCCACTCTTCCTCTTCGGGAAATAAAGAGATAATTGAGCAGTTAATTATTTCTCATGAAAAATGCGGCAGCGCTGCTGTTTGGGATGTTAATTGCTCCTCAGTTAGCTAAAGTTAGTTAGTTAGTTAGCAAATGAGTTGTAGTCGTTGTGGTTTTGGGTTGTTTCTGTCAGTGGATTGAATAATTTCTCACAGATCAGCTCGTAAATGAATCTAAGCCATTTTTTCAGTCTACACCTTCCCAACTACCTACGTCCATTTATTTATCACTCTAATACGCTCACATTAGTTGCCTCTTAGTTAGTTGGCGATTGTTGCCTTATCCTTCCCTCTCCTTTCATTCTCCACACAGCACAGCAACAACAATAGCTCCACGACTGGATTAGATCCAATGATCATGGCCTGCTTCAATTAGCTCCCTTATTATAGGATTCTAGCTATTTACTCCATGCAACACTTGTTACTTAACATGCACTGCTAAAACAGGCAGTTATAAGTAGTCAGGTACCTGGCAGATAAATGCAACGTGGCTAATAACATAAACGTCGGAGGAACCTGCCTATAGAATAATAATTCTATTATAATATAAGGATATAATAGATATATAAAATAAAATAGGAGCTCCCCTCTATTGTCTGCTGGGGCATCTGCTCGTACGTTTAGCGAGTTAGTAATGCCTTGTGTTGGTTGTGTAGTTGCTGTGTAAAAACAGAAATGGGAGATATGCTCACTTAATATCATTTCCAACTTTTATTCATTTGCCTTTGTGACTAACGTCGTGAGTTTTAAGTATAAAGTATTGAGTTAATCAGAATGCTTGCTCGCCTGGCTGCTAAATGCAGATCCTGCTCGGATAAAGAGTTAAATGAGGAGGTGCATGAAGACATATAAATATATTAGAATGGCTATTAAATGTCTGTTTGTTCGTGGAAACTTGATAGCATTAGGTAAATGTTGTACATGTACATGGCCCTATTGTTACAAATGAATCCAGAGCTCTCAGCCCAGGATGTTCGACACAGCCCAACACAACCACTGCCTCTTGCTTTGCTCCTGCTCCTCTAATGTTCTGTTTGTTTGGAACGGGTTTTCTCAGTGTGTGCAAGAGAAGAGGCAGTGAATTGAAGCGACGACCGAGATATTAACTAATAGCTATATAATATAAGATATATCTAATATAGTCCTTAGCAGTGGTTTGTATGAGAGGAGCAAGTGTACATTAGGTAAATGTTGTACATGTACATGGCCCTATTGTTACAAATGAATCCAGAGCTCTCAGCCCAGGATGTTCGACACAACACAACCACTGCCTCTTGCTCTTGCTCCTGCTCCTCTAATGTTCTGTTTGTTTGGAACGGGTTTTCTCAGTGTACAAGAGAAGAGGCAGTGAATTGAAGCGACGACCGAGATAGACAGAGATATTAACTAATAGCTATATAATATAAGATATATCTAATATAGTCCTTAGCAGTGGTTTGTATGAGAGGAGCAAGTGTTAGGAGTAGAAAATAATTGTTGCTTGATTGTTACAATCATAGTCGAGAAATGAGAGTATTGTAATCTAATGTAAAGTAATGTAATGGCTCTGCCTGATGCGATTCACTGATGTGATAGTCTGTGCTGTGTCTAGCGAAGGATGAGTCTACTATTTATATGCATACACTTTTACTAGACATGTATATAGATATGAACTCGTCTCCGTCATCCAAGCAACTCCTAGTATATGTCTCCCTGTCCGAGCTACTAGATAGAATGTAATAGCTCTAAAGCTATTTAGCTACATCCCTAGTTTAATTTACAAAGTTATATCACAACGAGTTTTGTTCTCCTCTTCCTCTGCAACAAAAGTTAATGTGCTGTTCTACAAATGCACAGAGAGTCCGTCTGCCCATTAGCACTACCTCCTCATAAGCCTCACCATCCATCCATCCACCTCCACCATATACTCATATTATACCAGGCTGCGACTAAAAGGCATAAAAGTGTGGGATGTAGCTTTGTGTTCTCTTGTCCATGTACATGTTAGCTATGTATGTATGTCTGTATGTATGTAGTTAGCTTATTGTTCAGATCGGATCGTAATTATAATGACTGAGTAATTTACGCACAGAATGAATGACTTGTTTAACCTACAGAAGCCATGCAGGAGCAGACGAAGACGAAGCCACTTTTTATTATCTGGCATTTCAGATACTTATAAACTCAGAACATAATGGAATGGCTATATGCTCGTAGTAGGCAAGGCATGCAGTGTATTAGTAAGTGAGTGTATGGTGTGTGCTTTGGTTATCGTTGTTGTTAGTGAGTGGAAAGTCGAAGCCAGTTGTCTGTTATCCTATTTCCCGATCAGACTCATCGTGATGCGAGTAATTTTTCGCATCTTAATCGCAATTAATTTTTTCAACTCTTTAATGGAGGAAATGTGCAATTTCCGCTCTCTCAGACGTTCATAGCTCATTCTTTCTCCACTAAATGATTCAATCGTTTAATTTACTCAACCTTTGCCACTGTCTTCCGTCTGCTCCACAACAACCTCACAACTCAACTCTATCAACAGACAGATAGCCTGAGTACACACACACAACCCTACTCACTCACACTCACACACATTACATAAACGACTACATCACATCATCAGGGCTTCCAGTATTACTACTATATCCCTATATATCCCTATCTAATAACTATAGATATATACATATACATGTAGTTATATAATAATAATGAATACCCAAAGATAAGTCTCTACTTAATAGACAGACTAATGAATTCCCTGATAGTGTGGCATTTATAAGTCAAATAAAGTTAAGCTCCTCGACTGCCTCGTCTCGACTCTTCTGCTGCTCGACTCGACTCACTCAGTCGCACCGCACAATCTCCTTCATGATCATTTAGACGGTTTTTTATTGGCACTTCTTGTGGAACAGGTTCTCCATCTCCACACACACAACACTCTCTCATAACATTTCGATATTTAGGTAGCTACACTATAGTCACATCACTACAGAACAGACACAGAAGTAAGTGCTTTATAGTTACATGTTGTGCCGACACTGCCTAACCTGCCTGCTCTTGTTGCCCTGCTATTCTTCTAATTGCCCATCTCCCTTGTCCCTTGTCTCCAGCCATGTACTCCTCTCTCTCTCTCCTGAATTATGAGTTTATATAGAGAGTGTGTGCAGATACACACAGAGTCAATAGATAAATGGTAGCTTAATAATCTTTAAAGTGGAATAAAGAACTCGTTAGAGGCACACACATTAAGTCATGCACGGACGACGACTAATCCTTCGCCTACCTGAACTGGCAATAACACTCTTCCACTCTCTCTCACATCAGATGATAACGGGCTGAGTGGACGACGATTAGTCAACTGGCTCTTTAGCTGTGACTCGACCTCTCCGAGAACATACATCTAAATCCCACTTACACTTTTCACCGGAGCATCAACTTCAACTTTCATTCAGCCCAGTGCAAAGAGCCAGGAGAAATAGAATGAATAAAATGCCTCACTAAACGCCACCATAGACAAATAGATGTCCATTTAAACTCAAATTACCTTTCTGCTACAACAACATTCAAAGGTGGTCGTCGCTCCCCTCAACCTGCCTGCTCTGCCTCTTCATCATCATCAGACCTTCTTCTTCCCATCATCCGCATCTTCTTCATCTCATCTATATGCCTTTCAATTTATAGGATGTACATGGATATGTTATGACTTTATTACGTGCAGCATAAGTAGTAATCATGATGATAATATTTGAGAGGGTATCGATAAAGAGCGGATGAAGTGGAGGAGACGAGTGTTGGGAGAGGGGTGGCTGTATTTTGTAGACGTGAACAACTCTGCTCTGAGCTAATCAGTCCGGTATAATAAGTGAGTAGGGAGCAACTGTTATTGTGTATGAACATTTAGATTCAATCCATCAATCAATTAAATCAATTCTTGATTCCAGCCGAGATTTATTTAGTGGAGTTGAAGGGAACCTGTCTTGACTCTTTAGGCAGCTTTGTAAATTGATCTCGACTACATGAGGACGAACAACAAGTCTGTCAAGTCGCTAAATGCTCCTCTATTACAATAATCGAGTGTGGTGTGGTAGTGTAGTGTAGTGGTGAGTAATAGGATGCCAGAGCAGCAGGGCTCTGTGTACACAACAACGTGTTATGCCTTTAATTGACCCTCTCGCGGACATCTATATCTATCTATCCATCCATCCAACTCGTTTCTGCCTGCACAGTCTGCACAGAAAATAATATCCTAATACGAAGCACTCTGTTCGGTATGAGTGGAGGAGAAGTACATGGCTAAGCACTCAGGATAAATTATAAGCACTTATTAGGTACCTAGATGTAATTACATCCGTCGTAAATCTCATTATGATGTGATTGTAATATATGTGTGTATTTAGTTGTCGTTGTTCGGAGTTGAGAGAGTGCATGAATGAACTAATCCGCAATCCAAGATCGCAAGTCTGATAAACTTGTATCAAATGTTCTGGGAGTAGTGGGGGGACGAATTGGGCTCCTTCCTTTAGTTATAGCTATAAGTATACTAAGTAAATATTATGTCCCATGCACAAACATTAAACAACGAAATGTATTTATGTAATGCAGCAGAGAATGGTTGTGATGGGCTTTGGTCGGAGTCGCAGTCGGGGTGAGTGGAATGTGACACAGTAGCAGGCAATAAATGTAAATGGTTTGTTTGTGGATGTGAGTTGATGGAGAGTGGGAGATGAGTGAGGCGATTAGAGGTCGGGGAGATGAACAGGCCCTAAATGTGCATAACAAAATTATTTATTTATTGCTCCACTCCGTCCACTCTCTCCTCATTAAGTGCACAATCACTTCATTGAGCATCTCTTCTGTGGCGGGGATGGATGGGTGCAGGGACATCATTCTCAATTGACTGCTGCCTTGAACTGGCCGTGTGTCCTGGGACCGTGCGGTGACTGGGCGGAAGAATCATTCCCAAATTGCTCCCATTCCGCCGTCCCGAAGACTATTTATCCATGCACTAATGCTCCCTCGCATCCGCTCAACTTCTCAATTCCCAGATCCGATCACATCTCATTCCGCCATTCTTGTATATATTCTGCTATTTATTATGAGTGCTCCACTTTGAGTATAGACTTTATCAGAAAGTCCTCGTGCAATGCATTTACTTGACTAGGGCATTTGAGGGATGGATGGACGGAATGGGGGAGTGTTTTAACTGCGGAACTCGCTCCGCACAATAATTACTCCTAATAGGGAACTAAATAGATTGATAGTCACTTATCATTAGCTCACTCAGCTCACTAAGTAAAGTAGTTATTCATTTTATGGACAAACATTCGCCTATTAAGTAAGAGGACATAGCTCTGCATGGACACAGCCGACAGCTTCCCCAACCGAAAAGACTTTTATCAGCAAAGTAATCCTAATATCATTCCTCTTTGATCGCAGTACAGGAAAGATCTATCGAAAGACAATCATATAAAAGTATCGTAGCAGTTGTGTTAAGTGAGAGGATAAAAGGGTGCAATGAATGGATGTGCATGGAGGATATGGAGAGGAGACAATTAAGAGAGCAGTCTAAAGAGCCAGCAGTCAAATGAGGCTATAATGCAATAGTGCGAGGACGGAGGCTAGTCATATTCTGTGGAGACGCGTATTTAGCAGTGTCCCTGTGTGCAGTGCATAGGCAGGGCCAACAGTCGACTACTACCTATACCTATAAAGAGTAAGTGAGAGAGCTTAGAGAGAGAGAGAGACTGAGTGTGGATCACCGTGGATTTTTTCGATGGAAGCCAAGTAAAGAGAGTGAGGGAAAAAGGGAGACAAGATTTTCCCATTAATTTCACTCGCGTGTAGAACTCATTAGCTCTCGTTAATTCCACATTATCTCAGAGAACTGAGAGAGCAAAAAATTTCATCCAGTTTTGGATTACGAACGAGTTTTTACTCTGCACATCACCAAACATCTCTCTCATCTCACTCACAATCACATTCTATCTCTCTCTCTCTGCTCTGTGTGTATTACTTATACTTATGTCGAGACTCACATCACAACCTCCTCCTCCTCATACTCAGTCCGACAACTTATAAACTCTTTTCACATCACCTCAGCTAAACACTTACTATGTAAACTTGGATGTAATGACTAAAATCACTTCTCCTCCTGCCCTAGCCATACACTTCTCATTCTCTCACATCATTCGAAACTCAATCCACACACAGCCATACTTACTGTTTACATTATGATGTAGGTAGGTACATACTTTTGTTATTCACTCACTCACTATATCCAAGCAGAAACCACAATGAATTCAATACTCTCGTTTACCTGTGTGGAATTTAGTAGATGGGGATTCATCTGAACAGTTGAGCACTGAAAAGTGGATAGTTAAAATGTAATTGACGGAAAGAATGCTCCATTCTCCAAATAATATCAACTGCCACTCCATAATAATGCATACATACACACATACGTAGCTACAACAATTAGATCATCATCATCGTTAATGCAAATATGAAGAGGAGGTAAACGGATACATTAATAGTCTGCGGTGCAGACCAGTGCATTCGGTATAGCATCATGCATGACATCCACTCTAGATAAACCTAAGGAGTATAAAGTGTAAGGAGTAGAGAGTTTGTGAAATGAAAGGCGACAGTGAGAAGGAAAGAGTTAATTTTTAATTTGATCTCCGTAGGAAAATGTTCCTTTGTGTCTCTCAACCCTCGTTTCTTGTTTAAATTCTCCCAAAGGGAAACCACAAGAATGTTGACTCTGTGGAAACTTCAGGCGAGCTATAAGTCGTACGGTAGAGGACTCATCCGAAACTAGTCTGTGAATTAGAGAGAGAGAGATATTTATTTCCGTGCGACTCCTTTCTGTCCGATCGCTTTTCTGTTTTCTCTCATCTCCTGCTTTGCATATCTCCCATCCATCCATCCCTCCTTCTTCTCCTTCATCTCCTAGCACAGCAGACGCTTCTTATCGGCTCCTACTCTTTTCATTTGCATCTGTGACTCTCCGAGATGCTCTTCTCTCAGTTCCTTTCATCACATGTCACTCCGTTCTGATTCACGTTAGCTCCTGCATACCTGCACACAAATTCATAGATGAGAGTGGGGGCTACAAATCTCGTGAATTCTTGAACAGCGTCGTCGACTGGCACTGGCAGTGGCAGTACAATGTAGTGATGCAGTCAGGAGGATGAGGATGAGCATTCTGCATGGCTAGGCAGAGTCGTCTGTCGTACTCGCCCAGCCAGGATATGTCTGTTTTGTTGGTTGACGGGTTGTGATTAGGAGAACGGGACGAGGAGATGAGATTGAGATGCAACTGGAGCAACTCCCTCCACTCCTCGCTCTCTCTCTCTCGACGACTCTCGCCTTATCTCTCTAACTAACTCAGCCACAAACATAAATAGTCCAACTTATCTTGTCCATGTCCTCCGTTTAGTCGACAGCCTCTTAACTGAACTGACGTCACGTCCACCGACTTTAAACATCTCCACCACTCCTCACTCTCATTTACTCTTTTAATATATCTATTATATCGTATTAGCTATAATTATTTTTTATATCTACCACTCTATTACCCACCTAGCTTTTGTATCCGAAATTACTACTTCATTTGTTTGCCTCGATTTACCGAATATACGCAACCTTTTATTTTAAGGGCTTTTTAAATCTCCCGTATCTTATCCATCAAGAATCAGCATTTCATGGATTTCTTTTTTTGCTTTATAATATTTGCTCATTTATCGCTTTTCCCCGATTTGTTCGCGATTCTCTGTAGAGTGGCTATCGGGAAGTTGGAGATATATCTTGTAGCCTTATCCTAATATTATTTGCTAATAGAGTTGTTTGTATTAAAGGAAAGAGCGAGGAGCTATTGTAGTTGTAGTTAGGTAGGTAGGTAGTATAAGTCATTGAGAATTTATTCCGTGACGACTTTTCCTGTCAGTCTTTGCGTTGTAATGGCAAATTATCTATTATAAAGTCAAACTCTGTACTTTGCTAGCCAATTACTTAGGTACGAAGTGGTAGCCTGTGAGTATTAATAGAAAAAGATGTTTGTGAGATAATTTGTTTTTAATTTCGTTTTTTAAATGAAACTTTTATAGTCATTTAGATGTAATGTAAGTATATGTAGCAATGGTAGGTAGTTACGAAGAAGCGTGTAGTGCAAGTAAGTTTCAGTAGTTAGTTCCCAAGTTAGATATTGTGTAATTAATGGAGATGGAATAATATGTATGAGTGAATAGCAATTTACCCACAATGCATTGGCACAATATATGCGCACTAAGTTGGTCATTATCTGGGATGGATATCTAGTAGTTAGGTGCTTAATGTTCTAGCCAAGTTAAAAATGGTTCTAAAGAGTTAATTTTAATTGCTTTTCCTGAAATTGAGAAAAAGCGTCTTTTTGTGAGAGTGTGAGTATTTACCCATGTCTTGTTGAGTAGGAGAGTGGGAGCCATGTATCTCTACTCCCACACCAACCAAGTCAAGCCACCGTGTGTGTGTTTGTGTGTGCATGTGAGGGATCGGGAAGGAAAGAAGAATAAGCGAAGGAGTGTGAGATGGGATTCGTAAATTAGTTCGTTTGAAGGCTATATAAGCTGATGATGAGTCGATAGGTTATCGTGGCTATTCTTATAATTCTTGTAATTATTCCTCTGGTTGCTAAAAAGTATTTGTACCTCCATTGACTTATCTGTGCCTAGATAATAGCTTCTTTAGCTGGATGGAGTCAAGTTGGAGGGGGCAGCGTGGCGTGACCGCAGGCAGGCCACGCCGTGCCACACATCCATCCACAATCATCTCGAGTCGAGAATTCGAGCTCCAGACTGCTCCAGCCACATCAGCTGAGCGACTGAGTGAGTGAGCTAATTGTAATTGCGACTAGTGTAATAATGTAAGCACTTAATGGCATAAATAATGCGCGTCTCTTAACCTTAGATGTTCCTTTGGCTTATTATTAGTTTCTCTGGTTGTTTTGCTGGCAGGAACATGTTTTCAGAACTCTTATCATCCAAGCCATGAGAATGGAAAATATTGAATTGCTAAACTCCTCACTTTGCCCTATCTCTCGAAATATCTCGAGCAAACTCCACATAGTCATGGACATACAAGGTTGAGGCTCTTCTTCTGCTATTTACCTTAAGCATAATATTATACATACATGTCTGTGCGCCTATTTTAGTTATGCAAGTGTGCAGTCACACCATGTAAACTTTTATTTATTCGCTCGTTTTTTGTGAATGTGGGACTGCAATCATTCTCTCGTCTCTCCATTAAAACTACACAACTGCCTACAAAATAATATTATTTATTATAAATGTACCTAATGGCAAAGAGAAAAATAAGATTATAATAATGATACTGAACATTATAAAATTAAATACTGCTCATGTATGTCTATAATAATAATAAGAAAGAGTTCTTGTATAATAGAGAGAGGTGAGGTAGGTTGTAGGCTAGAGGATCATATTATAGAGGATGTGATGTGTGTACAATTTAGTCGGCTGTTATGATAGAGTGGAGGAGTCGCGTCCAGTAGTCCGTCCGGGCCGTGAATGAGAATGTGATTGCTATTTAGTTTATTAGTCACGTCCGACTGATTCTCATGTTCTCTTCATTTAATTCTTTTCTTGTCTTGTCCATGTAGATGTAAGTTACGTGTAGCTGCACTGCCCTGCATCCTCCGAGCGACCTAATCCCGTGCACAGCGGACTTTTATAATCTTCCTCACCTCCTCTCGTCCCTGCCATTAGCCACAACTAATAATCACATTACTGTTCTACAGGTTTATTTATATAAGAGATTTGCGTAATTCATGAGAGCCTCTGCTGCCTCTGCTGCCTCAGTCAGTCCGTATGGATGGAAAGGCTGACATCAATCGACTCCCGCTCTCCTAGGGCTCTAATGGCCATTTGATAGAAGGCAATCCTCGTTTCTCACTTGCCATTATCATTTAGCTTTTATTTAAGTGCCCATAAAATCCTTTCACCTTGACTTTGAATCCAGAAAAACAACATTCATTAGATAGGAGCTAAAAGAGCAGACAAATATCTAACAATAAACCATTCTGCTACACCAATTAATTCTCATTTTTACCTCGTGTTCACTTTTTAATGCAAATTAACATTTTTTAGTCGAGCAGACTCATTTTATGTGTACATGGACATGGACATGCCGCTCGCTTCGCTTACGCTCACTCTCAAACTCTCCTCGACTACCTCATAATCATCCCTCTCATATCTATAGATATAGCATCATTATATTTGGATATTATATGAATGGTTATGGTTAGTTTTAGAAGAGCTGTCTCTCTATTATAAATGCTTAGTAGTCGCTACATACTCGCCTTCCCTTCGCTCCCCTGGAAATTATCTCACAGAAAACTGTGATGTGAAAAAGATAAAAACAACTTGTTAGCTCTGAAACTTTAGCACTAACTATTATTACGTGTTCCGTGTCCAAAGTGAAACTCGTATTTGTTATGTGGCTTTGCAGACAGAGCATTATTGTTCCGACTACTCCCACTCCATCATTATTATTTAACTAATCCATCTCTATATCCCCTTACACATTGACATTGCACTTATATTCACAGCTAATAAGTAAATACCTAGCTACCTAACAAAGTATCTATACTGGCATCATATCAATTTCCATCTACGTATACCTACATAATGGGCATCGCTTCATGTTCTGTCGACTGCCAGGTTTAGTCCTTTCGTCTGCAAAGTCAGCCCAGCTAAATAAATGAGGTGGGATACATTTATTGGTGTAGTAGGAGCAGAATAACTGCACACAGGGACATCGCATTAGAATAGATTACACTTTGTGTGCACTGCAATCAAATCTACTTACAATGCCTCCTATTAGTTTCCATTAGTTCACTTGACTCTCCTAATCTAATAAGCCAAGGAATAAGTGAAGAGTGGAGAGAGAGCATGCAGCCAACTCACCGAGCTAAACACGTTTTACTTTTAAATGACGATGTAAAGAGAGTCATAATTTATTTGAGCCTCAAATCCTCTTCTTATCTTTACGGCTCACTATCATTTCAAAAAATAATGAAATGCAAATTGAATAATGCCTCTACCTAAAATTTATGTACTATCTCTCATCTCCACTGCAGAATCTGTAATTGGCCCACTGCATATTGTAACTACACTTTTTTACTTATAAAAATTAGGCATAATGTTTTTCAAAGATTTAGAGCATCGAACCAAAGCTCAAACGGTCAAAAACAAATAAAGCAGGTAGTTTTTATTAAGCCTTTGAGGCAAAACTTGTCTGTAGACTCTTTATGTACATGTTCCTCCTTATTGTAGCCGGAGTATGTGAATGTTGAAACAATGGGAAAAATGATTTTTATGAATAGTGAAAAGAAAAGAGCAGGGTATTGTTTTAGAGGGTGGTGGATGGATTGGAGGATTCAGGTCCTCCTGGCAGGAGTAAATGTCTACACCAGTCGACAGTGTTGTTGATTGGAGAGTGGGGAGAGGGAGAAAGATAAAGTGAGGATGCGGGGAGGACACGGAAATCGAGTGAAGGAGTCTTTCAGGTTGGCAACTCTCATCGGGCCTCCTTTATGCAGATGCGAGAAATCCACTGGTGGTCCTAATTACAATTCATATTATGAAACAGTAAAATTTTATTTGAATCCGAACCGGACTAGTTGTCAATGCAGCAGGGAGTCTCTTGACCCCTGTGTGCTCGAGTAATTGAGAAGACAAGGCACTCACTCCGGTGCTCCCTCCCTCAACTTTCCCTTCCCTCAGCTTACCTTTATGCATTAGCAATTTTAATATGAACATAATATTATTATCATGCTACTTTTTCCTCAACTGCACTGCCCTACATGTACATGTACCTACATATCGTCATGCGATACGTTTAAAAATCAAGCACAAGGAGCTAATAAATAGAATCAGACAATTAACGCTTTATGTATCTGAACAAAAACAGTAAAACAGGGTCGACCTCCATGATCAATTACTTATTAATTATTAAAGGCAATAACAATTTTATTGCTAAAACTGAAAAATATCTTTGTACCGCTCCCATGAGGGGCACCTCACGATTAGTAGAATCGCAATCATATCGCAATATTGTATATAAATTGTGAATCAGAACAAACAAGTTCCCTCGGCTAAGTCTTTATCGTAGTCGTTTGTATGAGTATGAGTATCTCGTTCGTATGTGTAGGTTGTGCGATTGTTTTTATGGATTGGCATCATGAATGAGTAGAATGAGGAAATAACGTCTCTCTTGATCTTCAATCTAAAAAAATTGTGTCGAAATTCGATGGTCGACCTTGCTCCAAAATCCCTGAAAACTATTTTTAGGAATAAAGTACAAAGTACCAAGTGGCTATAGTGTATCAACTGGGGTGCATGAGTTTGAGTACTACACATGTCTTCTAAATTAAAAAAGCAGTGAATAAAACAGAAACTGTAACATGCTAATAAAAATATGGTCTGCCTTGCTGCGGACTGGGGAAAATGTATATCTTGGTTCTCATTATGAACGAGTCGAGCCTTTTTCGTTCGATTATTAAATACTTACTACCAGATTTGGATTACGAATTGGATTTTGTAGGGTCTGCTCATGCAGTGCGGGATTAACAATTTCAAATACGCCTCTAAGTAGTAGTAAGTAGTGCCATACTCATTGCTACTGTAAGTATGAACAGTTTGAACAGCCCTTTCAAAATCCATGAAACTCGAGGTTGACAAAAATATTGGCAAAAATAAACAGCGAATATCCCATTAGCCTTCATCACTCCAGTAGTACATCCGTTGTTTCGCAAAGCAATAATATTTGATAAAATGTTGGTACACTGCACTGTAAAATATTGGTATACTTTTAATTATTATAAGTAGGCGAGGAGTGTCTGTTATCTTTGGTAAGTGGACATGGATGGGTCCAAAGTGACAATGTGTACTTACGCCAGACAGATTCTCGATATGACTTACAGAATCGGTTACAATTTACAGATATCAGGAGTTTTTATAGCCAGTATGCATAGCTTTTGTATAATTTATGGGAAAATTGATTGAAAATCCGAAAAATAAAATTTGAAAAACTTTTTAAAAAAATGTCGCGGCGCTGGTTGTTTAATTTTAGATTTTAGGTAGATTTTATATTGTACATACATACCTGTTTGATTTGTTTGACTAGGTATCTCATTGGTCCATGCATTCGTATATTATGTTCCAGTCATTCCCATTATAATTTGTCCCTCTATGTAGTATCTAGAAATAAATATTGTGACTCCCTATAAATTCACCCTTACTGTAATTCCACCCCACTATTAATTCCACCCAGCCGTAATTCCGGCTTCCACCCATTCTAATTCCCCCCTCTGAAATTGCCCCCGGTTTTTCTTAAACTATCGAGGATTGTTTTGTATGACTAGGATTAGGAAGAATTAATGGTGAAGTTACCTAACCTAACCTTACCTAAACACAAACACACAAATTATTTTGATGCGATTCATATTAGAATAGTGTTCCTACGAAAATTGAAAATATGAAATTGAAAATGATGAAAACGAAACTGACTATAAATACAATGACACAAAACAACACTCGATAGGTTTAAGAAATGCGTGGCAGAATTACAGCTGAAGGGAATTAAGATGGGTGGAATTACAACGGGATGGAATTGCGACGGGTGGAACTACAGTTTGGGCAGAATTAAGGTGCTACCGACCAATGACACAAAGTAATAAAATGGAATCGTTTCATAAAATATATGTTGGTAAGTGGATGATAGTTAGTTTATCAAGAGCATTTTCTGTGGACCTATATGGAGTTACTAAATAAAAGCATTTGCGCAGACAGCATAGGGGTTTGGAATGTTCTTCTGTTCTATAAACCAAGTCGAGGGCAATTATGGTATTGGTGGAAAGGAATTCGGAATAAAGTATCGGAGATGGACAGTTAAGGGTCCCTAATTGTACGTAAGTATTAGCTAATTGATCTCAGGAGATGTGTTTGTGTTTATTTGGTATTTGGAGGGCATTGTGGTGGATGGGTGGAGGGCAGGGAGGGCAAGAAGACAGGCCAACAACAGACTCTGGCATCTCATTGCGCCTAATTAGAAAGATGATGAAGGTACAACGTGATTACAAGACTCGTAAATTCTCAACTTGAGAAAATGTGAAAAAATCTGAATGACTCTATGAATCTCGAACCCAATCAGATCTCTCATCTTCCTCCAAAACAACGACTTGTCTGCACTGCCCAGCTTTATACTTACTATAGTTACATATGCAATCCTCTCCGCCTCCATCCAATATCCACGATATATCAGCTAAGAAGATATTACACCATATTACAGCTGTATATTTACCCAACATCGCACACATTGCACTTGGATGGAACTTTTACTAGTGTTTGCGTTTATACGTATTTACGTGTATTTAGTGTGTGTATTACTTTCAAAGTAATGCAACAGAATAAACTGAATAATAACGTGAACGTGTGGTATAGAAGGAAGGAGGGAGGTGTAAGCCAAGATTCTAATGTGGGACTTGCAACCAGTTCTGCTCTACCCGGAGCAAACTGAAGTTGCATTCCGTTTTCACATTTTTATCCACAGACTAATTTCAGCTAACTACCTCACTACATTCATCAATGGCAAGAAAACACCTGTCCGTCAAATATCAAAACTTCACTTTAAAATGGAGTAGTAATATTATAAGCGCATGTGTTATGCTACTAAACAAATTATACAGTGTAGATAACGAAATTACACATTTTTCATGTTTTTATTGACTTTGAACTTTCAATCCACATGCACCAAGCCAAACCATTACATTGTTTCCAGCCCTGATAACTAAACTATACCTAAATAAATCACAGAATGCGATTTTCACATGATATAATAGAACACATTATGCATTATGCCAAAACTGCCACATCATAATATGATGTAATATTATTACACATATGCTTAACTTAAGGGTAATCATCAGTCTCCTAACAGCACCTGAGCAGTTGAGCACTTTCTGTAAGCATGCGCTAATTATTTTTTGAAGTAAAAGTCACGAATTCGAAATTCTCGAATTATAATATATAATAACTTATAAAAACATACACAGTCAGTTTGTTGAGTTAGGGTTAGGGTTAACGCTCCTCCATCTCCTCTACCAAGGTCCACTAAGGATTTCTACTTTCCACTGAAACTTCATAAGGTACCTACCTAAAATACTTATTAGAAATAGTTAGGTATTTTCAGGCAATAGACCCGTCATGTGGTCTGTGCCCAGAGCCTTCACTCTGTATATAGTGATAAAATGGACGTGTTCGCTTACTCTCCTATTGTTTACTAATCCTAATGTTTTAATCTGTCCCTTTCTTTTG
>JABASI010002627.1:0-19001 GCA_019776505.1 Tomocerus nigrus
CAGAATTTTAGGGCAATGTTTAGGTTAGCGGTCAACACAGGTAATCTCCGACCTCTTCACCCGCTATGCCATGCATTCCCTCCACGTACTTTTCAGATTTTTTTTGGTATGGGTACCTGCAGCAGGCAGCGGCTTGGCGGAGGCGGGACTTTGTGTCAGTTGTGTCCGCTCTCCCGTCTTCCACGATATTTACCTCCGGTTAGCGCAGATTTTAGCAGCACAACAATGATGCAACTACTATACTACTTTCTAAAGTCGACTGCTCATTAGCATCCTCAGATCAGATCCTACCCAACCACAAAAAAAGATTTATGTATTTGAAAAATCAAAATATGGGCCTCATTGAAAAGTTTGCATGTTAGTCAGATTTTCATCAATTATAGCCCAGAAAAGACAGATTATCATAATTCATAACATGATTTTTGTATAAACAATTGAAGCCCTGTAGTCCTCAAAAAGTTATTTGAACGGAAAACTGTTATTATGTACAGGAACGATGCATTATGCAAATGGTAAATCTGACTGTACGATGTCAGTCTGACAGAAACATGTATTATCGGATCTCCTGAACGGAACAAGATTGAACGTTCAATCTTTTTTAAACACTAATAGGGTCTCTAGGAAAGTCAAGTTTAGTTTTTCTTCTTTCAAATTGTTCATCAGGTGACAAAAATTTTGATCTTCTAAAACTGCTGTCTTTCATGCAATCTAGGTATGAGAATGGAAGGGAGAGTTGCTTTATTTTGTGTATTTTTTGCACTGGCTAACTGGTGAAATGGGTGTTTTCTGTGGCTATCAGGGCAATTTGGGGTTCGGGTCTGTTCGGTTGCAGAACACTTTTTGCTGAAAGTTAGGTCCGAATGCAAGGTCATTCTGGTCATTTCCAGTTCCAGTACATTCGTACATCCTTTGGTTTACAATGGCTCATTAATTTAGAATTTAGTACAGTAAAATATTGGAATAACAAAGATCTTGATATTGTCTACGTCTTACAATTCCCCACAATGATTCTACTAGGAATTAGGCAAAGCCGTAGCACACAACCTGACGACAACTTAACTAGGTATGTAAGCATGTTTTAACTAATTCAGCAATTTTCGTTTGACTGATAAACCACGATCAATGTAGAAAATCGGGAACATGCCACTTGTGACACTATAAAATATCTAGGTATTGTTATTAGGCATAGCACTTACGGCATCATCAATATGGTCATCTGGTCCGATTTTCCTGTCCAAAGTTTTATTGATTTTAGCTACCAGCATGACACGATAGCTTTCATCTTCTAATAGCTTTTTTAATCGGCCGACACGAAGCCAACCGACACCTTCGCCAGCAAGCACTTGATTGGCGACCTAAAATGTATCATTTAGTAATTTAGTGCTAAAATCATGTTTGAAAGACACAAAATGAAGATTTTGTAATGAACAGATACAAATTATGAAATAAACAAGAGTGAAGGTTACTTCAGTGATAAAAGCTTGATTCTCAGAGCTGGTATTTGTGGTGGGCTGATTGCCAGACAATTTGTGCATCATTTTGAAATCAGTTTTGCCCTTTTGTGGATGTAAGTGAGAGGTGGTGTGTCGGATCAAAGTGGATCTCTCGACCAATCCCTTTCTTCCGGTCGGGAAAGGTCCATGGGGCTGATTGATACCTTGTCCCATTTCCTTTTGACTAGATCTGGAGACAGCTGCTGGAAGACTTCCGGTGCTACTGGCCATTGAAGGGGCTGGACTCCCCGCCCTAATTGGACTTGCGCTAGCAGAAACGCTGCTCCGATTCCCTGCAACAGAAAGAGTTAAAGATCATCTCTAGGTGAGTTTCTAGTTGGAAACAGGTGAGATGGTTTACCAAATAAATCCGAGAACATTGATGATGTTTGAGTTGCAAGACCATTCAATTCAGTGCTCATATTAGAAAAGAAATCTCGGCTGACTGTGCGACCTAGGTCACCTTTTATTTGAGGAACCATAGCTTTCGAAGAAGTAGAAGATGTTGATTCTCTTCTTTCGAAAGATTCTCTGCGTGACTCTGAGTCTTTAGATTCGGAGGACTCACCCAAAGACTATTTTTAGAAATCAAACATGGGATTAGCATCATCATTTGCATATTAACGATAGGGGCTCAGGAAAAGGTGTAGGAGGATCCTTACTTTTAGAAGACCTTTCTTCGCCTGTTTTGTAATGTCATCCCAGGTACTTTTTCCAGCTATTGTCAAATCATCGAGTCCACTTTTACTGAGGCCATGCTGCACACTGGATTTCGCATCTTCGGCAGCTCTTTTGGCTTGAACGGTAAGCTTACATTGACAAAAGGCTTATTTTAGTACCTAGGTATGCATGATTAATATTATTATTGTCTGTATCAGTAGAGTATTACTTGTTCAAGAGCAGGAGAGAGAAAGTTCGAGTCTTCAGCAGAGGAAGAGGATCCTTGTCTAGTAACTTCATTTAATCTTTCCTTTGTCTTCGTCTTTAGCTACAGGAAAAGAACATAATAAATATTGGAGTGAATGCAAATGAGAGGCGAGGACCATTCTAAGTCCCATGATTCTTACTTTGTCAACTTGAGAGAAGAGACTGTCCTGACTGCTTTGTCGTTTGGTTTCTTTGACAAGTTCTTTGGCCTGAGAGGCGATGTGTCCCAAAATGGAGCCGGAGCCGAAGCTGCTTTGCCTCACGGGTTTGTCGTGAGGAACGGCCAAGTCGTCGAAAGCCGTCTCGGTCGCCTCCTTGAATGCTGGTTTGTCTAAGGACTCCGTGAGTGCTTCGGGCGGATCTTCGGCCTCGGAGTCGGCGCTGGACTCGGACTCGGAGCCCGAGGCGGAGCCGGAAGTTCGTCTTTGTCGTGGAATGTCCATCGGAAACTGGAGCGAGGATGGCGGGTTGTAGACAGTGGACAGATCCAGACTGCTGCAAAGAGACGTGATATTTCTATCGGAGATTTTGTACTCATACTGCTCGGAGTCGAAGGCGTATTCTTCTGGAGGATGGTGGTGGGACTTTTTTCGGTAGGGAGCAGCTGTTCCACTGGGAGAGAGATCGGAAGAGGCCAACTCGGAGACAAAGTCGGATAACGATGAGTAACTGGAAGTGCTTTCACCGCTTCCCCCCTCATCCGACTCTGAGCCACTCTCTACTACAAATAAAGTTTCAGCTTTCTCTCTACTCTCTGCGAATTCGGGCTTAGCGGATTGAAAGGGGTTGGATTTGGTGGAGTGAGTACCTGTGGAAGGACCTGATAATCTTTGAATGTTTCGTAATGCTGAACACAATCCCGGCACATCCGAGTGGATATTAAATTTGATCGGTTGCAAAGTGTGAATATACCATTTCCCCTTATCCCCTATGATCGTTGGATCATAGACACCCGTTTGAACTCGAAGAAATGCTAAATTAGTCGGAGCCAAACTCCATTCTGCAAGATACTCCACGGCCTGACCCAAAAACAAAAGGAACCCATTTTAGTCAACTCCCTTTCAATTTACCCCGAGCTTTCTGACAAAACCCTATTTGACGAAAGGAAAAACTCTAATATTCAACACTAAAATTCCAATCTTTATCAAGAACCATGCTCATTGTCCACCTTAATAAATGCACAATTTCTCATCCAATGTTTTTAGAATATTTCCTTCATTCGATGAGCTTCTACTAGACAGTCACTTCTGTTTCGTCAAACGGAATTTCGCGAAATGGACAGGTATTATTTTTTTCAAAGCAACATTACCTGTGTCCGTGCGAATCTACAAAGAAATTGAGACGGGGAATGAGGTCGTGACCGAAGGAAACTTGAGATTTGGAAAGCAACAACGGGTCTTGGGTAGAGCCGCAACGTTCTCGTGTGCTCACTGAAGTTGGCGAGCAAGTTGGCGGAATTGAAAAAGCGGACCTTAGAGAAAATAGTGAACATAGTGAGGATTTATGTATATGTAGTGACTGTGTATGGATATGATGGGAATGGAATGTATTTGTATTGTACCATTGCAATGCGAGTAGCAACGTCAACAGAATCGACATCATTTCCGTAAATAAGTGGATTAAATGTGGTGGGGGGTCGCGGAGCTGAGGTTTGAGTGGGAGTGGCAGCTCGGCCCATCTGAGGCTGACTCTCGACGGCGCCTTGCTGCAAGGGTATGGTCAATCCCTCCTTAGTCGGTTGAGCTTGATGTGATGAGGAAATGGAAGAAGCTCCTGGAGATGACTCTTGGCTGACTGCAGATGTCGACGTAGGAACGTTCATAACCAATTGAGGACTTTGGTCGACTTGTGGATCTGGATGCGCCGACAGCTCAGGAAAGGGAGCCGACGACATGCTAGCCAGCGCCTAGAGTAAACCCAATGACATTTAGCAAAGAGGTGAGGCGTCTTTAAAGTTGTGACTCTAGCGAAGCCAACAAGCGATTCAAGTTCAAAGTGTAACCAGAAGCCTATTCGGTCCGTAGAGTTCCCTGTGTAGGCTGTTTACATTTACAGGCAAAGCGTAGCTGGAGTGACAACCAAATGGGAATACCGTAAGTAACTATGTCCCTACTCTACGCTATTAAACTACTTTTGTTTGCGCTGATGTCAGTCAAACTACTACTCCCAAGTAGCTGATGCAATTTAAAACCTAAGAATGAATTTATAAAAACAAATGACAACATCAAAGTTCTTCCACCAAAACAGAATTCTGCTACAGTCAACAAAGGGATACAAGTGGCCATGTCAAGGCGCAAATTAAAAAAGTGTCATGTTACTGTGAGTGTAGTCAAATACATGCGAATTATGCATTATGCCAAAGTGGAACATGCATCGATTTTTTAGTTTGCATGGCATTACAGTGTGTTAAAACTGGCTGCATGTACTCTACGCTAAATCATTGAAATGAAACTAAATAAATCCGAGAACTAGAATAGAAATAGAAAGTGGAATGGAAGATGAAATTATTACGAACATAGACAGAAGCTGACATGAAACTGACCTGCAGGTCCATGCGACCCATGGCCTGCCCATGACAAAAGAAAAGAACAAACAACACACATCAGATTGAGAGAAGTTATAAGTGACGGTGAACACTGAAAAGGTTGTGAATTATGCTGGTTGCTTTTAGAAGGGGCGGGCGTCGGAATGGGCTAAGGATGGACTCTGGGTCGTGGGCTAAATTACGCACGTCAGAAAAATTAACGCCTTATTTCATTCCAGTGGAAAATAATTGATCACAAAATCATAACTTAAAATCGGCTGCTCAGAATTTAAAAGGTGGGTACTTATCATTTAATCAGGAATATTTATACAGTGGTTTTCAGAGGTTCACAATAGGATCATAGGGTTCGCAGCTATCTAACAACTTGCAACTCTGGGAATGTGGCTCATAGATTCAGGGAATCACAATGAAACAATATTGATCATATTATTACTTACACCCAAAAAAGTATATTGAACATGAAATTACTAAGTCATCATTTCCATACATTCACTTCAATGATTAACATTTTTGAAAGATATTTTCAAATTTTCAAGAAAGTTTAAACAGGACCTTGTACGAATTTATGCATTATTACCGAATTACAACCATTAGAGGTTTCCCTTATAAATCTCATTGCAGTTGACTTTCACAGTATATCAAATGGCGAAGGATTTTATTGTTTAAGCCATTTATAAAGCAATTCAATTTCAATAATATATTTGCCTCTCTAAGAAAGGGAATTTCATTAATTTCCTGACGCATATACTCGTCTTCCTTTTCAAAATCAATTCCTATGGCACCCTCGTCAGTGTTGATAAATAGCACTAGCACCTACTTCCAATCTCGCTTTGCCCTGAAAAATGCAAACGTAATTTGCTGGAATAGTTTTAGCTCAAAACTGTCCATTCCTAAATGGCTATTTTATGCTTTGCCTTCGAAGTCCTTTAAAAATATTTCGGAATTGAATAAAAATGTTGCAATGGCTGCTAATTGTCGTAAAAAAACACATTTTCAGTAGAAAATCCAGTTTAAATATTAATCATTGAACTCATATTGATTAAATTACGTACCATACATTGAATAGAAGAGAATTAGGTTAGATAGACTACATTATTATATGGAAAATGTATAGGTTGGGGATAATATAGCATAATATTGTGATTTACCTGTTTCAGGTGATTTCTTAGTACCGAAGTCTCAGGCTCTGGGAGAGCTGGAACGAAATCACAGCTGTCTCTTTCCGCATTGCATGGTCCACTTATCCGATTTGCGTCCAAATCCACTAACCAAACATCTTCAGGAAGTCTATATAAAAATCACTGCCGATAAAATATCTCGCCTTTACTGCCTGGCTCGTTTGTTAAAAGTATTTTATGTGGCGTAGTAAAAAAAACTGTCTTAGATAAGATGAGACAAACATAAACTTTGTCCTATTTTACAATTTCCGATATTTGATGAACTAAATTCGATGCAATTTCCGTCGCAACCCTGCTTTTTTTAAGTTACGACAGATATTATCACAGTCAGAGTAAAAACATAAAGATAAACGAAAAAGTAATCTAACTTACTTTTAGCTAGTACAAAATAATCTAACTAACCACTTACGGGTTAACCCAGGCTAGGCTATTTACTTAATTTTAGGTTCTGCCATAACTTTAGATTTTCCTCAGAAACATTTCTCAGAATTTTTTATGTTGCTAAAACCTGCAGTCCGTTAAATGTAATCGAATTTGACATTTTCATGCTCAGTCGAGGTTTTAAAAGATTCCTTACATCTTACTGTTCTTTTACATGTCCCTTTAGAGGCGGTGGCGGCACTGTAACTAATGGAATTAAATCCCTCATTTTTGTATTAGATTTCCCCGTCGAGGTTAAAAACTACTTTTTGGATCTGCAGTAAGTAATTCTAAGAAATGACGTAGGGTTATTTTATGAAAATTGAAGACGAAAATTAAGCTTGAGAGATAAAATCCCCGGAGATTCAAATCCAGACATAGTTATATTAGGGTAACGGTAACCAGACAGTGAAGAGTGGAATTGGTTGTGCTATCTTATAAGTATAGTTGTATGTAAGTAGATACATTGTACGTAAGTAAGTAATTCTGTGATTAGGTATGCATAGGCAAATGGCAATGGTTTATTTGATGGAAATTACCGAAAGTGTTTTTTGTAAGGCAAGAAGCTGGCAGGAATTCCGATAATGTACGGTGTAGGTGCTAAAAGCAATTGCTCCGCACAACTCATACAAGTCGGCAACAAAGGGATGACGGGAAACATATACTCCAGAGGATATAGCATTGTTACCATTGCCATAACGGACATGGAAAGGGCGCTGTAGTCTCTGGATTGTATCACAACCTGCAAGGAGTAGAAAAGAGTTAAAATGCTCGATTAGCAAATCGAGGGTTTTGGTAAAGGAGCGTGGCAGTGTTGAAATGAATGTGGTACTTTGCATTCAAGTAGAATTAACGTAAGAACTTGTAGACAAGAGTCGACACCGAGTAACTCTAAAGGCAAATGTAGCGGGAAGTCTGTGAGGGAGAATCTCGTTCTGTCCGGCAGAGCAAATACCAACGGGGGATGAAGATCTATGGGCAGAACCTCCAACTGTATTAAAACAAGGACAGAGCGTATGTATTTTTGGTTCCTTCCCCACTATCCCTACTCCATTAGTTGTCCACATGTAAAATTTTAATGCGTGTGCAATGGTTTATTATGCAGGGCGGGTGGAGGGAGGAGTCAGGATAAATTATTTGATAGGAAAAGTGTATTTTATGGATTTTGGGTCTGACCTCGACTCTTGTCGCACCAGGTACGGCCACAGGAGCGCTGAGAAAGCGTAAAATCCACGTCTCGATCTCGCGGACGTCGTGCAGCACAAAAGATGAGCCTCCGTTGGAACTTTTTCCTGTGAGCAGAATGCTCCATAGACTCTCTCTGTGCAAACAAGATTCAAGAGACAGTTATAGTCATAATGGTAACTAGAGATTCCTATCTATCTGGATTTAAGACGGCATTCACTGTCACTTCTCATCTAAATCACTTTTCATCTTCTCTTTCTTAGCAGTGCATACACGCACCGTCTCAGCTTTCTCCTGCTAAACAGCAATTACCACTCTGTCTGTGTGGTCCGGAGCAGTAGCCTTGGACGACGGTACTTTCTTTACATTAGATCACATTAAAGCCTCACACGCAATCAGTCAGTCCGTTGGTGTTAGTCAGACACCAAACAATGCCCGCTGGATAAATAAATAAGAGTAATGGGGGCAGGCGTGTTGTTCGTAAGCGGATTCCGCTATTACTCCGAATCATCCGCCTGCTAACTGCTTTTTCTTAGGGTGGCCCATATTATTATTATACATAGTATAAGGCAGGCATATTCTCTATAACCAGGATTGCGGTAGATGAAGTCAACCTCGGGGTTGGTCTTAATTGGACAAATTTGGTTTTATCCACCTCCATGCCTCCATATATAGGCCGGATGGAATAGGTAATAGTTTACATTGTTTCATCCACAGCCATTTTGTCCAAATTGACCAATGTGGGTGGATAAAATGATAGGCAGCTACTATTTAATTTCATCCGTACAAAATACAGAACCCTGTCTAAGTACTGAGCCGTCTTAAGAAAAAGAGGCCTCCGTGTGCAATGAGCTGTCAACAGAGCTGACCAGCTCTTAGATTGCTCCAGTGATGAGCTGAGCTGACAGAAGAAGCAAGGACATAAAGCGCAATAAATACTAAGCGTCTTTTTTGATGGGACTTACCTCAGACTTATTTTAGAAGCTCCGACTCGCCGTGGAGACGTATTGTCGTGACATGTGTCTATGAGTTTCTTCAGGAGGCTCAGGCACTGACGAAATGAAGAAAAGAACGGATGATGTGATAAAATGCACAACGAGGTCAAACTGTGATTTCGGCATCTCTGTATTTATTCACATAACATAAAGTTAAACGTCGGACCACGTTCTCTCATCCCATTATTTTCTTCCACAGAGTATCTCTCTGTCTGTCTCACATTGTACCTGTACCTACTATACCATACCCATTTACCTAGGCAAGGCATAATATTCAACTACCTAAATACCTTTCTCCGCCTCAATCTCACTAGCCACTAGCCTCCTCGCTCTTTCTTACAGACGTAAATATTTCATCTACTTATATTATTATATATCCAGCGACTCTCTCTGTCTCTGCCTATCTCTATACTTTTCTTTTAGGTAGTCAGGCAGGAGTCCAGGAGGGGACAAAAGTTCTCTTCTCATGTAAACTCCCTCCATCCACACAAGTATTAGCCAAGACGAAGGTAAATCGTTTTGCTGGAAATGTAATAAACCCAAGTCCAGGACAGAATGCAGAGTCCACCAATAGCATTCCAATGCGAATAACTATGTCCATAAAAATAAAAAAGGTTTTTCTCCTCTCCCTTTTCTTTCCTTTCATTTTGGCGGATTCAGCTTCTTATTAGGAAATATTTTCCTTGAGAATCGATTAAGACTCCTCTCCGCATCCTTCAGTCAGGATCTGATTTTTATCTTTGTTCTGTGTTCCGACAGAATTCTGTTCTTCTCCTCCATAAAATAATAGCACATATTTATGATGTCTCTGCTCTGAAGTCGCGGTTGACCTCTCTCTCTCTCTCTCTCTATGTGTCTTTTATAAATTAGCTACATAGCTGCATTCTACATACACACTTTCCTAGTATATCATAATCCACTAACTTATTTACTTAGTTCTATATAGATACAAATAAAGTCGCAAATAAGTGCATTACTAGATCTTATAATACTAATATCTGTATCCATTGGACAGAGTGAGCGAGAGAGTTGGGAGGAGGAGGAGGGCCAGGAAATATCTAGGACGAACTTTACTAGGAGAGAAATGGAAGTGAAGTCAAGAAATTAGTGTCATAGCAGAGAGCGCGTCCAGACTTGACAGAGTCTTCGCTCAAGTTGCACCGTAATAATAGCACCACATAACCGAATTCCATTTCAGAGGACATTGAGGACAGGTCTTGGCTTGGCTAACTAAGGAAGAATTTATCCGAGAGCTGCCTTCCTCCTCCCTGCCTTCCCTATTGTTGCCTTAGCTAATAGTTATGGATTTATTTATTTCTGCTCTGTTGTGTGTGACGTCATTGGCAAGCCATTGTACCTGTCTGCGTCGACTGGCTCTGGGAGAAGGTGATTGAGATCCTCCGCTCTCAGACTCGTTCCCCAACGGGTTCACTCCTAACGTCGGCCCCAACGACGACGCTCCGGTTAGAAACGGGTTCGTACTTGCGAAAGGAGTCAGCGTCTCCGAGTCACGGCGACTGGGACAGTCCCTGTCCGAATCACTTGGAGCCACTCCACTTCGATGATCACTTTGTACATAAAATATTCACGGAATTTCAGTCCCCACTCTCCTGAATTATACGCCAGTGCCACAGGCACACTTCCGACGCGACCCCGAAAATGCACCTCTGCAATTCATCTATTTCTACTTAGCCACTCCATTCCTCCACGCACTCTACGTCCTTAAAGTATAGTATGCTAATATTAATAGTAATGCCTCCTGTGCCCTACTCTGAGTACTAGGAAAGATCACATATTTATGGCCATGCTTTTATCCATTGTACAATTTGTTCTACGTGCTCAAACTATGCATGACTTCATTTTTTCAAAATATTGCTCCTCTGCATTAACATTTAGAATGCTACTGTAATCTTGGACAGCATGGTGCCAAATTTCCATGTTAAATCTATACGATTTTATTTATAAAATAAAGATCTTTCTGCTTTTGACTACTAGTACACAGTTGCTATACGATTTTTCCTTTTATGTAATTCAACCTCACACATTCTGTGGAATTATATGGAGACTTGAAAATGTTCCAATATTCTTCTCTATCTTTCACGCTAATTTATATCCAGCAAAAGTAATTTGATCTGGCCTGTTTTTTTGGACACTAATGAATTGTCAAAGAATCCTACTACATTTTC
Organism: Tomocerus nigrus; assembly: GCA_019776505.1. Classification (NCBI taxonomy): domain Eukaryota; kingdom Metazoa; phylum Arthropoda; class Collembola; order Entomobryomorpha; family Tomoceridae; genus Tomocerus; species Tomocerus nigrus. The sequence continues at coordinate 10,930 of JABASI010002627.1, forward strand.
AGGATTGACTCTCTTGCAATTACGTAAGCATGTACGTGCACGAAAAAGTCACTCCCCAGATTAGGAGCAATAATAAGAGTTCTTTGATGAAATCCTCATTTATTTTTTATTGCAGCAATAGCTACTGCTGGTGTTATACAATTGCTTTTCTTCTGTCGTTGTTAGAGTCATTACTAGTGCATGGTTTTTTTTGTGCTATAAAAATGGCATTGTCGCCCTTCGTGCCAGTGCAGTGCTAGTGGAATAGAGAAGATATTTATGATCCCTTGTTCCTTGATTTTTATTGCCATTTTAATTTCATTATGAACCACAGAATGATTTGTGCCTTGCGATAATTTAATATTGGTGCTCTAACGCTGTTTAAATTTCTAGGCATTCCTGGTCATTATTAAATAATACCACTACCCTTTTTCTGTGTCTATTTTTTATCGTGGACGTTAAGGGTGTGACAATAAATCGTGACACTTTTAATTAAAATTGAGTCGTAACTAGTTAGTAGTGTTCTGTGTACTGCATATAGCTCCTGTTCTGTATAGGAGTAGTGCGTGGAGGTAGTTTTAGTAGGTATATATTAAGTAGGACATAAAAGAGCAAAAATATAGCTGATTGATTTTACATTAGGAACTGGAGTATTCGGTTAAGTTGCAATGAAAATATTTTATCTGTCGTAGAAAATTGAGAGGAAGTGGTTCTTCTGTTGTACTCTTCGGGAGCTCCACGAGTGGTAGTACAAGTTTCATTACAGACAATTACATTTGCTACAGAGCCATTGCTTTTTTAGGACTACTCAGAGTGGCTAATTATAAAGGCTCCCTTAAAATAGTCAATGTATAGTAATATTATAGGATGCGTGCAAGTCTGTCTGTCGATGCATCAGATGAGTTTCAGACAGAGACGTTCGTCTTAGTATAATAAATATTTCTAGGATATGTAAAAAGTTAAGATTGGTGGTGGATAGAGCTAATAAAAGATTTATGCTGGCCCCGAAAGTTGTTTAATGTAGGTATAGCATTTCCTTAATTGTATGGCTCCTGCCTGGAATGGCTCTTTGAATATATACGGAGCCGAAGGAGTACAATGGGCATTCATAGGAAGTTAATAGGTCGAGATGCTCCAGAAAGACTACGGCTATAAGCAAAAGAAAAATGTCTAACCTGGAGAAAGCGGAGTCGGAGCTTTTCTCCAAGGATTTCCGCCAGGATTGCCTTCTGACGTTGGAACTTCCCGCAGAATCCTTCCGCTTGCTACTGCTGGGTGGTGAAGCTCTCTCCGTTCCTCGGTAGAAATTAAGGCAAACTCCATATCGCGTCTTGCCTAGTGAGTATGTAAACATTAATGAATATCATGAACTCTGATAAAAGCTTCTGGTGTCATTAGTGTCTCACTTAATTGCATTTAAGGCTGATGGAACAGAGAAACTATAGAATTCCGTCCACAAAGGTAAACGAATAAATATTTCATTATTATTTGCCCAAAGTTTCTGTTCGGTTCTGTTTGTGACTTTGAGGGAAATAGTTGCAGAGAGGGAGTGAGAGAGAGAGAGATAGAAAGGATAGGTAGCTAAATAAAAGGCAACGTGCACGAACGTCGCATTTGTTTGGAAATAGCACGAACGACGCTATAATTCTATGTAGGTACCTATGTATATTTATTTCCATTGATGCTTACCGGAGTCTTTGTCTGTCAAAGTGAAAACAAAGGAAATGGCATCTCTCAGAGCGGGTCTTTTAGGTCCAGCAGAAACACAACCTTCAGGTTGACAAAAATAAACGACATCCAGTGGCAAAGGAAAGTCCTGGAAATTTCAATCAATGCCATTACTAATTAATTTACAATTATAAATAAAAAAAATATTATATCACCAATCATAGAAAATTCATTGAAACTTAAAATAGAACATCAGAAATATAAAAATCAGAGAATGATTTGCTATAATTTACCTTGTGATCTTCAATGGGATATCGCCGAAGAAGTTCCGGAGGTTGGATGCTGGCCTGGTGATTTGGACTTCGAGATCCGACGATCACCAGGTAGTCAGCAAGTCTTGGGCAGAGCGCCTTCTCACTCATGAGGCGCCTTTAAGTGGGACTGTGGCGAGGGAAGGCAGTGCATCCTCTTCATCAACAACAAATACAACGAACGTCTCAATTAAATCTCGCGTTAACAACAACAAGTCACACGAATAGGCAAATAACAAGTTCGATTTTCACTTTTGGCGGAATTGTTGTTGATGGACTAGAGGGAAGAAGAAGAAGAAGTGTGGAGGGTCGAGGAGGACTGGATGTGACGACAGGGTAAGGAGACTAGGCCAAGGAGGCAACTAGTCTTGGCAGAGAGGAGTTGCATATCTCTTCTGGTTCCTGCCTCAGCTCATAACATAACGGGCAGAGATTGAAGACGACACTGAAGTCAGAAAAGTGCTAGTGATAACAAAGTTTCCTATTTCAGATAAATTGTAGTTGTTCGCGCATCAGATCAATATTCCTCAGCCTGCTTTCCCTAGCCTTTGCTTGCGTCGGGAATTTGGCTCCCTTTCTTGCCCGTCTTCCCTTATTGTTCGCCCGAGTTTCCCTTCCCTCTCTCTCTTCTTCTTTCGCTTCCTTTCCTCAACTAAACTGCCAGCACTAAGAAATGTGGGACGACGGAGGATTCACGTCCTCTCTCTTGCTCTCTCTCTCTCTCTCTTCAATAAAGTCTTCCCATAGCCACTTCCACGACTATGTATTACTTATTACTATGTACTTAAATTGTAGCTTATCTGTGCATAGAGAGTCTGTGTCTGAAGACTGGAGTTGCCCTGCTAGCTAGCTACCTATAGCCACCTGGGGACCATACATAAATCACAAAGACCAATCATAAATCCCTCCCTCCTATTCTTCTCCTCAATGTCTTTTCACATGGAACGGTTATGACTAACGTCTCCATGTCAAAATCCCCAACAACATTATTCATCACTGTCATTGCTGCATGCTCCCTCAGCATTTATCTCGACGGAACTCTATTATAGAGTCACCTACGACCCGACGGATATATTATGCACGGCGTCTATGCATCCCATCCGAATTCATGCATTGCTAACTAACGCCAGGCATAGTTGCACCCGTATAATATTATTTCTTCTTTTTCATCTACGCCCGAAAAACTTTTTTTCTATCTGCTACTCTCCCAAACTATTGTGCACTTTCAGCCGTGAATTATTTAGGGACATTAGTAGTACTAGTTCTCTGTCTGTGTCTCTTTTTTCTTTCTACTAAGTGCCTCTCTATCCACGCCATTGGTTTTTAGGTAGGGACACACCTGTATTTCTGTCAAAGAATTCCAGCCTCACATTTATTGCTCCTATTACGCACTTATTTGGGTGCAGAGCGAGTAGAGAGCATTTTCGGAACATTTGCAGGCCAGACATGGAGACTAAACAACCAATCCCATAATTCATTAATATGTAGCTCTGGCTATATTGTCCTCTTTTTATTAGAACGGAGGCTGACTATGCAAAATATTATTAGCAGCTAGCGAACAAGTTTCTTTTTAGTTCGACCTGAATCACTAGAGCTGGATTCAAGAGGCAAACTAAAGAAAACATGTGAAATACGTACGTGAGTCCCCGCTCAACTTTCACTTCACTACAGATGCGTTTACTTTAGCTAACATAATAGCATTGTGTAACCTCTGTGATTTGCCAGACTACAGCAACTACCTAAGCAGATCCTCTCTTCTCTCAATTTACCCGCATTCATATTTTCTATTACAGAATTCACTACCACAGCTACCTACCTAACATCAATGAATATGTGTAAATAATAAATTACTATAGGGGCCCACTCCTTCTTATATTCCACTATATCCGCACACACAAACACCACACACCCCACTCCAACTCATAAAACTCTTTTCTACTCCACAAAAGACATCCATTTACTTTTGCCCCAATCTTTCTCCTCCTCTTCTATTATGACCATTTTTAAAGAGTCTATTCAGGCAACACATCCTGGAAATGACAAATTGAATAGCAACGCCAAGTTGAAGAAGAAGTGCAATACCAATTCGAATCCGTGCTTTAGCAAACTACTAGTATTAGCATTGCATATCCGACGACTACTATTTCAAAATTTTTTCATAGACAGTTTTTATATTGTAAATCTTCTATTACTTCAAATAAAAAATAAACTGCCTACTCCACTTTTATACATGGAAAATGTTTATTGGAACTAGCACACAATAATTATAGCCTCCAGTCGCTTGAGAAGTATTCCATGGACAAAGGGACGCATAAGTAATAAGTATATCAGGAAATGCTATGCAAGTCTTTTCAAAGTAATAATACACGGCTAAACTTATAATCTAATCCCTTGCATCACTTATAATTTTCCTAACTCACACTGTCATTATTTCCAACATTTCAGTAGCTTTGCCTTCAATTTTTGCTGAGATGCTAACACAATGCTGTCTAACAAAGTCAGTAAATTCTGCGACACGACACCTGTGACGTAACTACTTTCAGTTTTATTCATCTCTAAAAAACCAAGATGCTAAGACGTAAAAATATATAGCTAAGTAGACGAAATGTATGTGGGATGTATATTCTTCTGTGTACTAGAGACTTGTCTGGGATCTATAAGTATATGTAGGTATGTACTTATTCTATCTGTATTACTTAATATGTATTATGTATCTAGGTAGGTATCTAATGTAGCACAGGATTAGACATGGTTGCTAGACATAAAATATAAAATGCTTTTTATTCTTTCTTTTCCCCTTGTCTCTTTGTCTGTTCTCTATGAATTAAATTGCTTTCATGCCACTCAATTCAATAATGCTCATCTTCTTCTCTATTTTAGCCCATTCTATTAGTTTCGTCCTTGAAAGCCAAATGAGCACACAATAGTGACAGGAAAATACACTTTCATTACAACATTGCATTGGTAGCAAATAGAAGATCAGTAGCCAAATGAAGTCAGTGAGGCAGAGAAACTCTGCCTACATATATTTACTTACCACTTTCTATTCTGCTTAACAACATTATAATAATATTATCTGTGTACTTATGTAGAAATGCCTTAGTGTCCATTAGCATTTACCCATTGAACGAAGGCAGAGCAACTAACTGGAGCAAAGCCACAAAAGCCAACAACATAACATGCACAGAGAAATTCGCAACATAATTCCCTACCACTTATAAATATTACTTATGCTCCCATGCACCTACGAGTAGGTAGATATACAAAATTACAAACATATATATATGTAGTTTGTAATATTATTATTGCATAAAACTGATTCTGCTTCGGGTACATCTCTGCATGATGGGCTCGTCAATATTATACATGTTCATAGAAGCTCCACATTTATTTTCTACAGCACTATTGTCAGAATACAGATGTTTCTACTAGAAACTACTTTTGGAGTGCACAGGAAATAAAATATTTCGAAACTAAAATTTGTGAAGCAGTGCTCCAGAGAGATGAGAGGAGTCTGAAGCTGTTTTGAAAGTGGAAATGTAGTGAAGATGAAGAGCAGGTAAAAGGAGCAATTCCATTTGATGTTTGAAGGAAGTCAAGTAAATTTATGGTGGTAAAGTCGAACAAAAAGGATTTTGTTTAAGTAAATGTGCAAATATGCATTGGTTAATAGGAATTGAGTGACTGGTCTATTTGTTCGGTGACTTTCAGCTCTATAATTCTTGACAGTGCCTAGCACTAAGCATTCATGCTGCATACTTAAACTTGACGAGTTAATGTTTATAGCATGAAGTCAATTTGGAAGGGAAAGACATAAAATAGAAAGTAGCGTAGTAACAAGGGCAGGCAGGCAGGGGAAAAGCGAGGAACAGAACCCAAGGAAATGGTATCGGTGCTGGAAATACCACGTAACAGTACACAGTCGACCGAGAACGCAACAGCACATAACCGACAGATCGACACTATCTCTTGCCGTCGTGCAAAGTTACATTCCTAGCCTGTCCTACTCACACACAGCCAGCCAGTCAGCCCACACTCTCTCTCACACACTTATCAACAGAGGCAGGGGCAGGCTGTAATAGAACAGAGGATAATTCTGAAATTGTCGGCTGTATTTGACGTCTCTTCCGCTGAATTCCCTCTCCTCTTCCCTATGCACGCCAGAAATGGCACACAGAAATGAAGAGAAAGCTGTGGGTGATGTGAATGTGAATTTAGGACATAAAACACTTCCCACGTGTCAGCATCTGCACTCATGTCAGTGTGGCCTGGCTCTACTCATATAATATAACACTATATTATAAGGGATAGCCAGTTCATATATGTATGTGTCCTTCCTAGTACAGATAAAAAACGCCGATCTCCAAAGGAGTATCAATATACTTGCATGCACACAATATAACTACCTACCTAGTATACTATTATAATAATATTATTATCATTTACTTTAGTTTATAATGTGTATCGCGGGAAGTTAGTAGTGTGCACAGTGCACCAGTTCATCTCCTGCCTACATAGCCTCAACTCATTTCTCCTTCATCTTTCTGGCGTCTTTCTCCTCGTGAACGTGAAGGTAGTGTAAGCGTATGTAGTGAAGTTGGTTGACTGCCACGGTGGTGGCTAATGGAGTTCGCTAGTCGTTCTGCTGTGCTTTCTCCAGTTTCTCCAGTGTACCTAACCCAGTTGACTTGTTTCCACTTAACTTGGAGGATTTCCTTTCTTTTCTATATTCTCTTTCAGTCAGTGAGCTGACAATGAGCTGAACTGAACGGAACGGATGATGTGAGCTAACGAACGCAGCACTTCTCGAAATAGTGATGCAATCCAACCAATTCAACTGGATGATCTCTAATATTGCACGTTCCACACCACCATTTCATGCATCAACCACTTTCAATATATTTTATCTACACTTTCTACACAATCTTCGACAGAGCCACACTCACTCACTCACTCAATGGAAGAATATTATACTCGACTCAACAGAATTCATACATATGCACCGTAAAAACGTTTTTCAAATAACAAGACGGACCTAATGTCTATTCTCGACATGCAGAAACTATTCATGAAAATTCGTCATAGATCCCTTTTTATCTTCTTATCTCTTAAAACCACATACATGCATTATTATGCACATATACAGAAACTGGATTTTGAGCTGAGGTGGGGGTTCTCACTATACATGCAGTTAGGAGTTAGGACAGGAGTCTATATCAGCTTTCCAATATTTAAATGGCAACAATGGAATAATGACCTCATGGATTGATTTTTACAACGGCCTACTACCCTACCTTTTATTTCCTCTTTTAAATGGCCAAAGTATCTGTATTTATGATATTAACATTATGGTATTCAGATTAAATCCCCTCGTTAGTAAACAATAATTAAAAAGCCTCCATCAACTTTTTTTCCATGTTACAATAAATATGGACACGAAAAAATCAATCCTTAACATAAATGAATTAATACAATGTGTATGCATTATAAAATTGGCCTAAAGAAAATAATTCCAGATCAACTTATATTTCGGCCCCAACATAATGAATACGGTTTTCATGGATGAAAGTCCACTGCAATGCTGAATTTACGGTATATTGAGCGATGTGGATGTAGCTCCAAGGTTCTGAATTTAATATATGCAACAAAAAGGAATTTTTACAATGAGCGCTTCAGTTTATGCTTGGCCTTTATTTTCTTATATAAGTTTATGTTACGTCCTTGTTGTATTCGTAGCATATACCCCTTGCACAGATTATTTTATACTGCATGGAGAAAGCAATGTCACTTCTTCTCAACGTTCTCAAAGTTCCATTACCAATATGTGAGTTGACAGTGGAGCAGAACTGATTATTTGCATACTGCACAGAAAACACAGGGTAGTAGGCACCTAACAATAAGATAATATGGAAAGATAAGCTCACAAAAACCAATGTACATAATGTACATGGAAATAGAAAACTGCAGATAAAAAGATTGACGAAGAAGATGAAGTTTTCCCCTATCTCACAATTACCGCAGGCGAGCTAAGTTGCCAAGTACAGGGTGTACGGAAAGTTTCTGGTACAGTGGCGCCACCTATATTTTACACAAGAACTATATTTTTAATTAAAC
>JABASI010002628.1:0-18988 GCA_019776505.1 Tomocerus nigrus
ATATGGTTGGAAATGTATTACGTATTGCATATAAATCCATTTTATTTACTATAGTTTCCTATCACGGCCAATTGTGACCGGTAGAAGAGAATAAATGGCGTATTCGTGTGAAGGCTAAAGGAAATCCTAATTCATTTGTGTAGGAAGGCCCTTAATCTGCTATTGTTTGAACCTTTCTATACGTGCACAATCCGGATTAAAATGGAGAAAGAAGGGAAAATGCTGGGAAAGATGATAGTTCTTATCTGTTACACAAAACTCGTGCTGACGTAAGTTATACGTGTTGCACTGGCCAATAATTTATTCATATTTCATTTGCCTACCAATTATCACACTGTTGACTATACACAGCACCATAGACATCATTACTGTTCCGGGAATCCCACGCAGTTATGCGATGCCAAGCACAGATATCTAAATTATACATGTAAATTAAGTTTATGTTTACAGCAGAAAGTGTAACGGCTGATTTATTCAATTATTTTTGTAGGAGCTGACGTGTTAATTTAAAGCGCGGCAAGCAATTTAGTGAGGCAACCAGGGAGAGTCATCTAAAATGTACAATTTACCGGTTGCAGGAACAGCTTAGAAAGCCATTTCCATTTCGAAATTAGTTTTTACATTACAGCAAGCTCTACTCAAGTAGATTTTACATTAAAATCGTTTCAACTCCAGACTTTTTTCCTACAGAGTGGAAAACGTAATTTTTTATGTTCTTAGACTGTCTGTCATGTCACTGCTCTAACTGGGACAAGAAAATACATCAGGTACAAGTACAGGCACAGTACAGTGTAGCATACTTGCTTCAGATTTATATATTGGAGGATATACGCCGGAAATACTATCATCCGTACATGTAAGCTACACTGATTCTAAAGGATATTTGAATAGGCATTCTACAGTATGGAAACATTGCCAAACATAGCACTTTCTGTTCTATTACTGCACTTCCTTGTGAAAGTTTCATAAACTTTTGTCGTTACTTTCACCAAGAATTCTACCAATACGTACATGACTAGGAGAAGGTGCTCAAGTATGTGATTTATTCCCCTTTTCAAAATTTGACGTATTATTTTCACTTAAAAATTAAAATTATGCACTTAATTTAGCTAAGTATTTTATTTTAACTTAAATTAACTGCTGGAATAAATCTCATTTGTAATGATCCTAATAATTTCCTCTATTCGAATTCTTTTTGAAATGTGAGGAAGAAATATTTATTTATTTTGCTTCACGTATTTCACATGTCGCTTGAAAGTGCCATATTTTGGCAATTGTGGGCCCATACTGTGCATCAGCAGTATTGTATTGTGGGAGTAAAGGTGTATAGTGAGTGCTACATAGGTAGAGTCTTTCCGTCCTTCCCGGAGAATAATATTTAAAACAATGTCTCTTGCAAAATACATGTGTCACTGATGGAGGAATGAAAAAAGCAGCTGTGGCAAAATGAAAAAACTTCGTGTAAAGATTACATCTTAAGCTTTTATCATGCAAATCATTATGATATCTACATTTAAACTGTTTTCTTAATTTATACTAGTAGCTTGCGTCGTCGCTTTTCTACTCTTCTCTGAACTAATGCTGAATATCCGTGATACATACACATACATGTCCATACGATTTCTTTGTAAGCACCTGGTTTTAGACGGGAATGGTAATGAAGTCAATTTTAGAATATTCCTCTGGTTTTTAGTCGTCACGGTCCTTTTATGCTCAAAGTAAAGGAAAGCCTTGATATGATGGCTGAACTCCTTTTCTAACAGCTGGTAGATTTAACGAATTTTTTTACTTACAATTTTAGCCGTACATTGCATTATTCTTTGATTATTAAGCTAAACGCAATACAGGTGTACGTATATATGCTCAATCAATTAGAACTATGTGTATGCTTTAATTGAAATAGTTCCTTATACTAACAACTAAACTAAAATGTGAATGTTATAGACAGGTTACTGCATGAATACTAGAGATACAGTGTTACGTTATATAGGTACATTCATATAGATATTGAATGGAAAAGGAAAGTATTTATTGATGAATAAATGCTTGAGGAGTAAATGGAAGAAAGTCGCTTTCTTTGTGGAAATGCTAGTAAAGTGTGCACTTCCTCACTTCCCATTGGACACTTTTTTATTTCCGTCATAGCATAAGTTTACAAAGTGGAATTTACTCGGCTTTTATACAATGCAAATAGGAAATAAACTTGAAATGAAACAACGTAGGAGAGGAAACAGTAAAACACACACAAGTTAAGGGAATATACATATATCAATGTACATATAGGTCCTACGTATATCTGTAGTAGAGAGTGAGAGAAGAGCAATCCTATTTGACGGAAAGTAAGGAATGCAATTCATTCAGTACATTGCCCAGGGATTGGGAATTCCTTTTCCTACTTTAGTTTAGACTGATGCGGTTTTCGTCTACAGTATCTTATATTTAGCATGCATACTACATATTGGCTTATTGTTAGCGTAGTCATGCCTAGAACTTCAGTTGAGTCCCTACATAAAAACAAAACAGTCAACAGGAGAAGTCGTGCATATAAAGGGAGGGCCTATATAGTCTGTCTATAGAAAATGCATGTTTCTTGGAATCCCTTTCTCTCCGTACCTTTTGCACGTTAGTCAAGCCAAGTGCTCAACACTGAAGTTCGGAGATAAGGAAAGGAAAGTATTTTAGAATTTGGAGAGTAAAAGGAGCTTGACTTGGGCTGAGAGCCTCTTTAGGGAAAGGAAACTGGAGTGTACACAACAATCGTTAACGGAGCTACCTAAAAGAACGTACGTACATGTGCATATTAGAAATTTTGCCTTCTTCCCTCCTGCTACTGCTGCTCTATTAAAATCCAGTACCTGTACTGGAACTGGAAGTCGTAAGTGAAATGAATGGTGCGGTAAAACGCCTAGTCTCATCTCCTATCTAATTTTCTACTTGGAATTTACTCTGCTGACTATTATGCATTTCTACTCTACGTACGTACCTATCCCCTGTTTATTTGCTGATTTTCAAAGTGCTCTCTCAAAGAACTCCATTGCAAAACATCTAAATACGAAAGGTGGCTTGTGCACCAAAGTGCTTTCTCCCTTTGTCTCCTCTCCTTTATATTTTCATCCACTCATGTCCCTTAATTTCACTAATGTAAAATCCTCCGTCATATTATTTGTCTAACTTATTTACACACAATCAAAGTGCTTGCTCCATTTTCCACTCCCTAAACAATTCTCTCTCTCTCTCTCCCTCTCTCTCTCTCTCCAAAAATATTGACTATATGAAATCCCAATCCATTCGCTTCATATTATTATTGCCATTTATTACTTTGTCAGTCTCTATTTGTATAACGGAATTTACAGTATGATAAAAAATAACTAGTTCACGCACCACTTCTCTTTCCTTAAGTTAGTTTCGTTAGTCACTTTACACCTGAATTTTTACTTACACGTGGAGAATATTTTGTGATGATGAAAGACGGTGAATTTTTTTAAATTAAATTAGAATGTGAAAAGAGAAAGTGATGGGTGAAAAGAGAAAGTGGTACATGGAGTAGTCTTCATGTGTAATATGATCAATTTCCTTAAAACTGTAGCAATTATTTTATAGTGCTAGATGGACATGCATTTTTGTAGCTCGCTCAATTATCTTTTATTGTGACTTATGGAAGTAATTTGGAATAAAACTCGCTGAGTATAGAGCAAGTCTAAGGAGCCTAGCATAGACTCTTTGCTGAATCGTTGTATTTCTAAGTGTTAGTGATATTGTCGAAGAGAGTAGGTATTGTTAGTAGAGTTGGTTGTCGATCGTGAGTTGGTAAATTGCGCAGGGGGTTGTGGTATCCTATGTTTGTCGTTTCTTCTATATTTTTCTATGTCAGGTAAGTGTATCAGTAGTGAGAGTGATAGTTTTTGGTTGTAGGACCCGGAGACGACTCTAAATCGCATTGCTTTTTATCTTCCACATAAGTAAGTCTTGTTCTGGGTTGAAGCGTTCTAAATCCCATTGGAGTCGGAGATAGAGATACTCCACTTGACTGCTCTGGGTTCTTTCTTGTCTTTGTCCTTTCTTGGTAAATAAGAGAAAGGAGTAGGGAGCATGAAATAAGTGCATGTATATCTGTGGTGCTTAGGATATTCTTTTCAAAGTCAGCATTGGTTGACTGAGCTAAAACTACATTGAAACAAATGTAATGTGATCAGAATTTAGTTAAAGTATCTAAAAGTTTTACCTTTTTGTAAAATGCACGAAAAATAGCGTATTTATTTTGCAAAGGCAGGCGAAATCTTGAGCTGGCAAAAAGAAACGTGTTAAAAACTAAATAAATAATATTATAAGATTTATATAAGTGAGAAAGCAAAGTAGAAAAAACTAAGAGAATTATTTTTTACTTGACGAATTATTATATAAGTTTTATTTTTCTCAGACCTCAGAGTGTTTATTCATTGTTACTTAAGGATTTCGTTTATTCTTGAGTGTATGGTGTTTCACATGGCATGTAATAGGAAAATAAACACACGAGTAGCGTTGCGTGCTTAAGAGCATGTCAGCTTTCTCCAGTGAAAGCATAGTGAGAGCAAATAAATCCTTGTTTACTTGAAAAACACTTCGTCGCCTATTTCATAATTCTTGGATAGACCAGCTGGCATAAAAAGTTCCGAATGGAAGGAAGGAAGGAAATAAGAAAAAATTGCTGTCTGTATGTTATGTAAGTAAGTATAAGTAGGTTGTGTTATTTGCAGTTGTTTGATGATACTTTACAGATACATTGCATTATGACATGAGAGTGTCAAGACACAAACGGAACAAGAGGACCATGCTATGTTTAATGTTAATCATTGCACGTAGAAACGCTTTAAAAAACTTGCTTCACTTGTCGTTAACTATTTTATACAGTAAGTAATATTAACGTGACAGAGCACAGTAGTCACGAACGACATGACAGTTATACTCATACAATGTCCTGCTATGATACTTACGATTACTAAATGTAGGTAGGAGGTTGCACAACTTAAAAAGAACTGAGTTAGAGACGACTACTACCCACTACTACTACTCTCATTTCTCAACTACATCCACCAACCAATGCAATGTGTGTGCAGATATTAAGCTTAGCGATGCTGGAGAGAAAACTAAATTGCAGCTTCGTGAACTGAACTATCTTTAGGGCCAGGGAAAGTATGAAGTTGGCGAGGTAGTCACTTTGGCATCACATAATTCAATTTTCAGCCGTTCGACTGAAAATTCCTTCGGGACTGGAAAACCTGGCCCGCCTCGATCAGACTTTAATGTGACTCAGCCAGTTTCCTATACTCTATCCTCTCCTCCTCGACGTCCTCGCCTTGCTCAATGCACTGTGAAGCAGAGGAGACTGAGGAAGAATGGTAATGAAACTCCTTGCTACTAATATTATGACGACATCGCATGGCAGGGATTACCTTCTTCTTAGTTCTTAGGCAAAGGCAACCCTTCTTCTACCTAATATCCCACTTTTTTCTTTAAACAGCCGACTTCAGCCCATTTCCAATTGTGTTTTCCTCCTAGAATCTATTTTCTTACACTCCATGACTTGGCCTATATACCTACCTACATTTATCAAATTATGCACAAGGCATCGTGCTCCCAATTTCCTAAATTGCATTTCGATTCCATCAAGATTTTTACACTCATTTTACTCTCGATGGTCAATTTTCTAGGCGATACAACGACTACATGACAATCTATACAGAAAGTATAGTAAGGGAAATCGTAAGAAAATTGCGCTCTATGTTGAACAAATTCTTTTTTCATCAAATACGCTCAATGACTTTTGTAATATTATTATTGACAAAAACAAATAACAATAACATCATTGTAGATCTCCTGTAGGTAAATGCTGTAGAATCAGGAATGAAGGAAATCTTTTAGTTAGCTTCTGAATAAAATTGCGTTTTCCATTGAAAAAATAGTGATCTCATCCAAGATGACTAATGTTCTTTTTTAATGAGGACTTTTTCAATTACTATTGTCAGAAAGGAGAAATCGATATGCTAGGTCCCAATCCCAATCAGCAAGAAAATAAATGACATTTCTTTGTGTAATCGAAAGATTGTTTATAAATAAGACATACACGTACAAATGCACAATATTATTATGATAAAAATAGTTTTTTTTGGAAAGCACTATCCAAGTGAAGGAATAAGCAAGGAATATTATTGTGTTGCATGTTGATGAAAATTGAAAGATCTCTATAGATGTTTATGAAATGACTTTCTGAAAGGTTTTTCTGTGATCGTTGATGCTTGATAGAGAGTCCAAAGCTAATGCTACGCTATATTGTCAATAATTGAGTGAAACTGAAACCTCAGTAGCTGGTAGTTGTATCATTACTCGTAACCCTAAGTCCACAGTTCACCTTTCGATAAATTAGCTCTAAAATAGAGTCAAAGGGATTGAAATGAAAGGCACTAATTGGGTATAGAAAAGGAAAGGAGGTCAGGTAGGAGTAGGAGGAGCGGGAGAAAGCCTTGTCTTTAATAAGTAGAGACGGGGAGAAAAGAGGAATGATGTTCTGGGTCGTAGGAGCACAGATTTCTTCTTCTACTAAGAATTGTTAAGTGTATTAAGGAGTTGAAAGTGAGTCGGAATGGAGGAGGACACGGAGCAGTTGAACAGTTGAATAAAGTGAGCTACTTTCTTTTATTAGGGAGCAGAGCAACGGTAGATGTTATGTGTGCATTCAGAATACAAATTAATGTTTCCCAGATGTAACTTCTCTTTTTGTGTGAATTAATGGTTCGTTTGCCCCAACTAAAGATTCCAAAGTCAAGTCAACTGACTCAGCAGCGACTGAGTGAGTGAGGAGCATCAAAAGGAAAGCAAAAGAATTATTTTGCGATTCAGTGCCCATTGTGGTTAAAACAATGTACCTAATATCTATACTACTGCCTACCTGCCAACTCTCTAAAGACAGTCGTTTACTTACGTCTTGTAGGAAATCACGAAAGGTTTTTCTCCATAAATGAATTAAATTAGAGCATAATGCTAAATTCGTTTGCTCCACTTTGATAGCAGAACCGCTTTGTTCCTCTCTGCCTCATGCACTAAACCTAAATGAGTTTCCTTTCAAGAGAGCGCATAAGTGGAGATAGAATTTTAGTATTGAATTAATTGACTAAAGGTAGAATTGCTAAAGGTGTTGAGGGAGAATACCAAAGTGCTCCTTTTAATTAAACCAAAAAGGAAAATAGAAATGTACCTGTAAAATCATTTATTTTATCCTTCCCAACAAACTCCAAAACAGTGGGAATAATTTTGTTTGTTGTTTTCATATACGTTCTCTAGCTTCGATATCAAGAGCTGCCACATTAGTTTACACACGAGTAGAAAACATAATATCTGACAAAAAGAGAGCCAGCGATTAATTAACAGTGGTAGGTAACTATTTAATTAGATTTAATCGATACTAACTATAACATACCTTTTCCTCTCATTTGTATTAAAGTCTAAATGTCAAGTTTCATGGTTGGTTAAGCATCGTATATCAATTTGACTACATCATGCAACTTCCAAATATTTTGCCTAGCATTCCTTCTGGTTTATCTGTGCAAGTAAGTGTGCATGATGCATGTAGAGAGCTAATTACATAATTCAAAAACAGAACAATTCCTTGGGGTATAGAAATAAATGGTTAATTAGGATCGATGTAGTAAGGAAGGACATGTAGTAGTAGGTACCTATTGTGTAATTCCTACTAATCATGTTGATGTCTGATGTAAATAGAAAAGTGTACGCGGATATGCGTATATATTTGTTACGTGGAATAATTAAAGGATATATAGTTTGTCTTTTCTAGGATGTAGTAGGTTTGTAGTCTGTATGAACGCATAAGATTGATTGGTTTACTAAATTGTGAATTCAGGAGTAGTCGACTGAGCGAAAGTCGGATCACATATGAAAAAACAAATACTCACTGCTTTCTGCAGTGTTTAGTGTAGTATTGTTGCAGAGTATATGGTTGTAGATTGTTCCGTGGAGTTTGCATCAGGAATTCCAGATCGAATAAAGTAGCTATTAACATTTCATAATAATATATGGCCCATATTTCATAGAGGCGGAATCGATCGACCAGAAATACACAGCTCGTCGACTAAGGATGCTGAATATGCTGTTCGCGTAATAATGTAGTTCGTTTTGGGAAGGTAATAGAATGTGGCTGAGTGTGTGTGTGTGCTATATCAGCAAATGGGCTGCTTTGCTCCTAAGACCTCCTTTCTCCTGTATCTCTGTGTATTTAGATGAATTAGTGGTTGTCAACTTTCTCTTTATGTTATTTCTCTACTTCAGCTTGCTGAGCTCGCTTGTTTTTATGACACGGATTCGTTAAGCGTCAAGAGCTTCCTTCTCTACGCTTACCTTTCTGTTAACTTTAGCTTTTGTGTATACACATACGATCAGGTATGTCTCTAATAAAACTAGAGCTACTTCTTTTTAGGCTTCACTCGAGGAATTCTCCTCTTGACTACTGTAGCTATCCAATATCCATGGATAGTGACAGGGACTGCTTCGATTAAATATCTTGCTAAACGAGTTCATTCTACAACGATTTAAGTAGAAAATGCTTGGTAACTACAAGAACTTCCGTGCTATGTATGCTAAAAGGAAAGTAAACAGACAACTCATTAGTAAGACATTCAAGGACCACCATCTCTTCACGTAGTCTCGGCATGCATGTAAATTAGAAACAAACTGCCATGCCATGGCACTAATCACAATGTGCTTGCTCTCTTCATACTTTCTCCATACTTGCTTCGACGACGGCTATTACTTTAGCACATATTATGCCTATCTACTGTGTTTGTAGTTAGTGTGGCTAGACCCTGTGTTTGTTTACTGATGCCTCAAGCAATGTCTATCATACTTACAGACTAGTACACTCTTCTTATGTGGCCAAATCCACGATGATTACTATATTACGGCGTTAAATATTTGTTGTTGTTATAACGCAATTAATTACGCCTACTTAATGTGTTCAGCTGCCGATGCATGAACATTACCATCCACCAGTTAGCCCCCATTACCAGCTACAAAGTTCTTCATCGACTACGCATCAGATATTTTCCAATTAGCCTCACAAGTATGGGGAAGTCTGCATGAGGGAAATATGGAATTTTCATACAGGCAATCATAGACACATACAAGATACGGCGTCTGTGATGCAATAATCATATAATTCGTTATTAGAGAGCTGCAAAACGGTAAAGGCGTCTGTCCCTATCTCTCTCGGCTAATTCAAATGAAAATTCCACCACTTTCACCACATCAGAGTCTCTTGCGTGTTGGACGAAATTGTGGTAAAAAATTATCGGTGAAAGCAGTTTCATACGGAGTTATATAGGAAAAGCGAAAGTAATATGTTCTGTTGACTAATGCCTCATACTGTATTTACCCTGTTGTTAGCAATAGTGAGACAAATACTTCAACTTTTAGTTCTCCAGAGTTAAAGCTGCACATGAAAATGTTTTTATTTGAATTTGAGGTGTTTTATGAATACGAAAATATGAACTGAAGTTGTGTAATGCTATTTGAAAGGAAATATTCTCTAACTTCGGAAAAAGTTACGACTGGTATAAAGCAATTCAAATAAGGTCCAAATTGTAATTTAATGTAGACGAGCATGTTAAGCATATTAGACATCATTGTGAATAAGTAGTAAAGAGTTGTTACAAGTACTATAGTTCAGTTATTTCTAGCTGTCATCTTTCCTTGAACTCAGAATGATTGATATGAAAGGCTCTTTATTAATTATTCATCCTACTTAAGTTCTTCTATATAATATGGTTTGAGTATATCCCATATATTATGGTGACGTGTCGGAATTCAGTGATAACACGCTGCATTCCAATGAAATTAGCCTGGACGCCTCAAACGGAAGTAATTCGGTTTGCAACAAAAGTTGACATTATTAATTTAAATGTGGTCTCTAGCCTTTTACGTCAACTGACTTCCAATTCAATTCTTAAACATTTTTACCAAAAATACCTATTGATCACAGAATACTATAGCATATTTCTTGTACGTATGGGAAACGTGGCTGTTTTTTTGATGATTTTTAATAAATAAATTGGGACAGTTAATATTTGAAGGAGCAAACGCAATCCTAGTATCAAGTAATGGTTTTCTGACGCTGCTTTTATAAACAGATAAGTTAATGATGGAATGGCTGCATTATCACTAGGATTTTCTTTGTCGAGAAAATTAGAGTTTCATCATTTACAGGTCGTGACCGTTGAGTTACACAAGATTGGAATAATGAAGGGAATGCAATCAAGTGCGGGGGAAATTGAATAACATATATCCATGAATTACTTTTGGGTGCTTAACAAGCAGGGACTAATGATAGTTTAATTGGGCACTAGTTGCCTTTTAATAGTTAGTTTGTGCACTGGAGTGTAAGATAATTCGAGCTCTGAGCAAAGCCCATGATATTTCAGCTCAGAATGAAGAATGAGAGAGAGAGAGGGAGGACGTCAGTCTGAGAGATATACGCTCTTCCTTCCTCCATCTTCTTCAAGCTGTCCGTGGATGGAAAGCCGTCATGTCATGAAAGATTCATTGCATGTCCAACAGAAAAGTACCATGTGGAATACATGAATGCTCAATATATCTTCCGTGCAAACATCCACTGATATATCCACTGCAAAAATATACAGTCCGAACATATATACTTACTAAGACTTTCACCACATTGTAGAAAAATCCTTTCATTTCTTGTCATATTGAATTTGAGTTGTGTACGTTGATAGATGTGTCTACATGAAAATTTAGACATTTACTTCGTTTCATCTTTAGTTGCTATACGATTGAAAGTATATTCAGAGAACATTGATTTATTCCCTAAAAGTCATACTTATGTAGAAAAGGGAGTAATAGGTATTAGTAATAATATTGTAATAGGAAGCAAATGGGAATCAGGAGGAATAGTCCTAAGTACATTATTCAATTTACTTTCAGATAAATGAAACAGCATCCATGAATCTGTAATAGGATTTATTAAAATAATCTCCGCGATACGCTGTAGCTCTAATTCTTAACTCGCACTAACAATGTCTGAATACAGAACGGTGGACAAAGGACATAATTTGATTGCAATTTCAATGGAATCTTTTAGAGTAGTACGTAAATGCAGGTTACATAAAATGCTAATAATAATATTAGTATCCCTACAATGAGCTAGTCGGTCTTCATACTTTTCCTTACTCAAGGTTGAAAGGGGTTTTAGTACTTTCTCCAATTAAAATTTACCTTACCTGGCTTACCTTACAGAAAGTAAATAGATCTTAATAAAAGCACTATAATTATATATGCGAGTTTGAAAAGCCTTTGTCGATTGATCCTTATCCTTCAAATTTGAATGGGGTACGACGTCCAAGTTGAAATGAAAGTCAAAACGAAGCTTTTAACTACTTCCTAATGTACCTACCCGAATCTGTACTTTCGTACCTCAAACATTTCAAGATGAGTATTTTACCTCTCATTTTTGCAAGCTCATTTGGATTATAGTCAGATGATGAATAGATAAATCGCAGGTCAAAGGAGTCTGAGGAACAGCGTAATGAAAAATTCCTACAATGGAAAGAAAGCTGCTAACATGGAAAAGCCAGCTAGGTAAGCTGTAATAACCAGTTAAGTAATAGCATGCAATAGTTACAGCATATAGCTAAGCCGGGTGTCTGCGCAGAATTTATAGGATATTTTATATTCCTTGCATTTGTAGCCTATATGGTGAATAAGTGCATACAATATCCTTACTTTCCTTACCAATTAATTAGTGATAATATTCATATCATTTATCTTTTGCCATTATGGAAAAATTGCAGAAATTCTGCTTTCGAGGCAATGGATTAACGCAGAAAGTGAAAAAATTAAGGAGTAATGGGAATAGGGAATGTGAGGGCACTTAAACGAATTCGTTTGCGGTTTGCAGAATCCTTCCACAGCTGTCCGAAAGTAATTAATTTTTGGCATTGGGTTCTCTCAATAACATAAAATCCAATTTTTGAGCAAAGTTTGGTCGGGTTCGGTGAAAAATTGTGGCCTGGGAAGGATTCTGCCAGTGCTTTGGTTAGAGTGCTCTCGCATTGCCCTTTCCCAGCACACTTTACGCTTCAAAAAGACGCCAAAAGAACATTAGATTGTTTATGAAGTCGTATCATGCCCTTTTTCGTCAATTATTTAAAGATTATATAGGCTTCGAAAAGCATTTCAAACCGAAATTTTGAACATATTTCAAAACAACCTTGAATACTACATATTTAGTTCTTTCAAATTAAAAGGTAGAGACAAATAAGGCATCCAAGAATATGCCAAGAATTGAGTTCAGACAATCAAATTAGAATATCTTTTCAAATACGAACTGTAGGAAGTGTGTATTGTCGTGGCAGAAGCTTCATAGACCGTTCTTCAAAGCCCATATTAATTAGGAATGGGTGAATTACCCAAGTACGAATGCATCCATATGTTCACTTACATACAACTGCATCCTGTGAACCATGTAATTGCTAATGTTGCGTATATTATGAATGCTGCAGATTACTTACTTACTTTATGTATAAAGGTATACCCTTACACATAAACTTTGGAACATCATGCATGTATAGGTATAGGTACACGAGGCAAAATAAATTAGGTTAGCGACTTGTGAGTATCTATATACGTAACGTATATGCTGTATTCTATGCATTGAATGTGGCAGTCAAGAGTCAACCTGTAAATCAGCTAACCGTGAATTTTGTCAGATAAAACATGAGCCCAAAAGTGATGGCTTAACTAATCGTGATATCCTCCGGATAATTGCATAATTAATACTTTTATGCCAGGATATTTTTTTTAGTAAATAAGCTTATTTTCTAGATTCATATTTAGTAGGTACATTTTTGAAAATGAATATGGTTTGGGACGATTAGCTCAGTGATTCATTTTTAAACGACTGCGAATAGTGATTTATTAATTCTCAATTAGCCTTTTTATACAAACCGAATGGAATTTAGCATTACAACAATTAGGGCAAGATCATAATATTCTTCAGTGCAATAACAAAACATCAATGACATTACTATTAACCTTACATACCTACTTTTGCAACAATAATAAATGTACACAGATCATAAACACATAGGCTCGTGTATACTAATGATCAACAGGAAACGACTACCTAACTCGGTATTTCCGTCGTCAGCATTCCTAACTTACATTATACTCATATTATTACTACATAGATATAACAAGCATAAGGAGAATTGTCATTACATCTTAAAGTTATACAGAATAAATACTTTAACATACATATAGTCAGATCAGGCCTGAACGCGAGCGGAAGTAGATGACAACATATCGAGTTAATTACAATTATTTTTTGAAAACGGTCTAAACTAAAATTTATGGCATAGTTTTTCCCCTGAAAGAAGAACTTCCCATGTGTAAGCGATGAAAAGTTTGCCATTTTAGCAGGCTTTTCAGACATATACCTTAAACCAAAATCCGTTGGAATTCCTAAAGCATAATTTTTTTGAAAATGATTCAACAAGAACACCATAATTTCTCTTGTCTTACTCAGCTACTCGCAAAAGGTTATGTTATGTCGTTTACATTGCTGGAAACCCTTTAAATATACTTCCAATATGTATCGGTGCAAAATTATATTAGTGATAGTCATTCATAAGTGATAATTTGACTTAATAATATTGCCTATATGAAAGTGTGCTTACTATGAAAAGTCAGATAGTAGTTTACTAATTGTCCTATATTACGAATTATAAAGTTGAACAGTGCGAAGTCAAGTCAGATTAGTTGATGCGCATCAGTTTGTTAAAAATTGAAAAGTCATTAGTTGATAATGAGGTTGTGTTGTAGGTAGGTCCGCGCACAGGATGAATATATAAAATTGGAGTTGAAAAGGAAAGCTGCTGTGAAAATGAGAAACAATTGGTAAACAAATTGTGAGGAGGATAGGAGTTAGAAAAGGGAAGATGGGTATGGGAAATGGGATGAAGGTTATGAAAGTGTAGAATTAGTAGGGAAAAGGGAAATGGTTTGATATGTAAATAACATTAGTTCAAGTGGTGAAAGTGGTAGCAGAGAAGTTTTGAAAATTTTATGAGGATGATTACAAAGTTTTGATAGTAGTCGTCGGAGGTCCTAGCCTGCTATAAGATTGCTGAGTGGAAGGAAGGAAGAGTTGACTCTGGACTGGACTGCATGCTCCGTTCTAATGATAATGATGGGATATGGCAGAGGAGGAAAGTAAAACATAATGATAATAATGCGATGGCTTCTACGATACATAGACACTTTGGAGAGGTTTATCTGCCGTTGAGTTGAGTGCCTCGGCGCGCCTTGCCCGGCTCCTGGAAGCAGAGAGTCGGGGAAAATTACTCCGTGAATTACTTACTTTCACTGCTCTCTTCTTAACGCTGACGACTTTGAAGCTTCCTCCAACTAATGCGCATCTCTATTGTGCACTTTCCAACAAAATTGAGTCTATACAGCAGATACAATCAACACAAGTCTCTCCCTGTCTGTGTACATCTCAGTTGAAGGCAAATGACATAGCCTCGTCTAAAAGATAAGACAATCCACTTTTAATGAAGAGAGGACGCTATTATAGTCCATTTTTCAAGCAACTCTTCTGCTACCCTCTTCTAACTGAATAGCTAGCAGCTTAAGTGCTCATACAAGTCAAATCCTCCTTTTACGTGCCTATCTATATCTACTCTGCCTTAGTTACAAATATTGCTCCTCCTCACTAATTGTAATTACTTTTGATAACGCTACAAAGAAATCCATTAGTTTCCTCCAATTATTCTCAACCCTCTTCTGTCATGCAGAGCAACTCATCCAAGAACATACCAGGAAACCAAAGAGACTTTCATAATTATATACTTAATACACGCTATGTATGACATAGGGGAAAATTGCAAGTATGGAAATATTCATTTCTTGTCAACTCAATTCATATTCATGTCATCACTTTCATAACGCACACCTTACGTCACATAATCACATCACCTACCTACTGAGTACTGGTGATTTACCAAACAATTTTTGCTAAACGTGCATCAGTGTAGATTAATAAGAAGAAAAAAAGGCTTTCAAAAACAAAATTGATTCTACAGCTGTCTATTAAATGCTGTAATCATTATCATCCATGATACTGTGCTACAGATAATAATTAAAATAATTTGCATTTAGGTTTTGTATGACAATATTTTATCTATAACATTTTTGATCTGTTACAATGTACTTTTACCTAAATGCTATATTACATTATAATTATTTTAATGATTATTTAATAAGACATGAAGAGCATAGTCAGCTGTCTTATGTGACAGGTTGTTCACATTGCAGTTTAATTGGAAATGGCTAAATGTAGCCACTTGTGAGTTGTGATCCTCACAGCATCAGCAGCATGTAGCAACGCAATAATACATTAGTAGCTTTTCATCGACTTCAAACGTCAATTACATCAAGCTTCCCTGGCTTCAGTAAAATATAGGACTTTCTTTCATACTTTCAATACAAATTAGAGAGCAAAATAATTACTTCAAATTGTGAATTAAATTTGCATTGGGTAACGATTGTTAATCACAAAGTACATTCTTCTCTTCTGATGGAAGAATAAAATTATAAAAAAATGTGGGATTTCTATTTGCCTGAAGAAGACTTATGGGTATTAGAAAATATTAAAAATAGTACTTAAAGGTCAATTGAAATGTTGAAGCGTGTTTTGTGTTATGGTTGGTTCTCCTGCAGTCACGTCACTCGGATTTCCTTGAGAAGTACTTTGACTGTGTGGACTTGGAGTGCCGAGTGGCGTTGAGGATTAGTTTTGGAGACTTTCAAGAGCCTTGTTTATTTCTTTACTGAAATAAGTTGGAAAGCAAGAGCTAATACATAACTTAAGCGGAGGAAGAAAGGTTTAGCGAAGCCAAAGAAAACGCTTATAAATCCTATTCCACTCGGCTTAAGAAGTCTCCAATCCAAGAAACTTCTAACCAATGCACCACTTCAAACAATTTCCTCTTAAAGTTGTCATCAAAGAAAATTGTACTTTAGTGTGTCCTCAAAATAGAGAGGATGTATGTAAACTTAGTTTTAGTTTTGAGGTATAGAAATAACCTAATGTAAAGTTAAATAAAGCCTACCATTTTCTTACCTGTATAATAATAAGCACAATTAAATTACTGTAGGATATAAGATAACATCTCATTATTATACTTAGAACATTATTCCAGTCGAAAAGTAATTCAATCTTTCCCAGGTAGTTTGCAACAAAGCGTTATTTAACTTCAACCTCATTCGTTATGTGCTAGGTATACCTTATCTCCAGTTTTGTATTCTAGAATAGATGCGTAGAAAACAAGGTAAGGATCACAAGTGGCTAGATAATAGTTCTCACAAAGCTGGTAACTTCCGTATTTGTATTCGACCTTTAAACATGTAGTACTTCTGCGGAGAAACTTTTAGTGTGTTTTGCAAAATAGAGTCGAAGGACACATTAAGGAAGTCATCACCGTGCTCTGAGCAATTTAAAGTTTGCAACAACATGTCAGTTAGTGTATTAGTACTAACAAAGGAAAAAGAGTCTTCGACTGTATCTAATATACGATTCAACCAGGAACAGATAGCAAAGTCAACATGTAGAATAAAAGAAAAGCATGTCGGGAAGATGCACGTTGTTAGTGAATGTATTATTAAAGGGCTGACTATTGTTTGCACGTAGCTTGTAGTTTTGTATGCAGCAGCAGCAGCAGTGAAAACAAAATCTAATTGCATCAATAGAACTTGCTACAGGTTCCATCCATGATTCTCTCGTATCTTTATCATCAGGTCGTCCGTCGGTGGGTAATTTGTCCAGGAAGAGTGCTGAGTGCGAGAGAGTAGCGTTCTACATTCATTGGAAAAGTTTTCTCCCTAATTTGCACTATAAACCTGAGTTAATGAGGACCGTGATCCGAATTGTCTTTCTGTCTTCAATTACAGTAGCATCGTAAAAAATAGGGAGAAGGAGTCGTTGGAGGGGAAGAAAGGGTGATGATACGGTGTAATGTGAGCATCACAAAGGACTCTAATGAATTTCACAGTCAATGCTTTTGTCAGTAAATGTTGGGATTTCACAGTTCCACTCTTTTGCTCTTTGTTTACACTAAATTATAACTGAACTTAAGTCGGCTCCTCTCTATTTATTCTTTGTTTAGCCTACATTCGTTATCCGACGTTATGTAGGAGCATCTCTTGCCTTTTCATCATTATTTGCTAACTATGAACAGAGAAACAAACAGGAGGGAAAACTGACACACAATAGAAGGACAATGCTGAACGAAGCAAATCCACGGATTCTCTTCTCATTTCCTTCCCTTCCCAGTCCTGGACAAATTTCAAAATTAATGACTGGAACCAGATTTTGATGACCTTGCCTTTGTATCGTCCTACAATACTGTCAACCATTTTCTCCTTTTGTAATGGCAACAATATAGTTCGGCTACCATCTCATTATTTGGCACAGAATTCTATAACTAGGATTATTTTGACTCATTGGCTTATTTCCAAATCCAACGACCATGCTAATGCTAAACAAAGTGGAATTACACACATCAAAATGTGCAAAAACCAGACAGGCAAATATTCTTAGTAAAATGGAAGCCCTTTCATCAGCCCATTTGAAATTCTAGCTCTATTATTTGAATTAGAGATTCTTGGAATAATGATGGAACATATTGCAATTTGCACGCTGACGTTGTGCTTTATATAACCTGCATCATTTGTAGAAATGAAAACAAATAGACATTATCTACCAATCTACCTAACTGACAGTGCAGTGTTGTAAAAAATACGTTTCAAAAATATATCAATACGCATAAAAATACCATTTTAATTTCACAGAATTTCAGTAATAGGATTTCACAGCATCAATTAATTGGTAACCATATTTTTGAGACCCACTACAAACAATAATGTGGCTGTCAGAACCAAAATTAATTAATATTAAGTGATGCGTCATTATTTGATTTTGACACATTTATATACCTGTAATCGCCTATAGTCTCTCTCTAGTCTTCACAAATTCTTTGGATTAGAAGGTTTTTAACTGTTCTATTTCCAGGATTGGTAGCATTTCTGCTAGGTTTATTAAAAATTATTGAAAGAAATGATATGGTATGAGAAAAGTTTTATATTGAAGAATGAAAAGAGGTATTCAAATATGATATACTTAACTCTAGGATTAGAATTAACCAATTGGAATTTTTGGAATTTGCTTTACAGGAACTTTTAATAGCAGTGGAACAGAATTGTCCGAATATGCTGGAGAGACTGATAACCTCAATTGTTCTCGTCATTTGGACTCAGAGACACAACATACTCCTCAAAATATGACAATATTTTATGCTCCGACACTCTCGGCCCTCAACTCAACAGTTCGATGGGGATTCTTTCTTCACGCCTACGGATTTGCGTGTCTTTTCTTCTTCTTGGCTTTCTACGCTTTCTTCTCAATACTCAATCTCAGGTACTCAATCACTCAATCTTACACTGCTATTTTTAGAAAGCATTCAAATCAAGGCCTATACATATTCAGATATAAAGTTCAGTTCGATTGATTTTTCTGAACATTTTGTATATGTAAACTGAAAACGTAACTAAATCTAAAGACATAAATGGATTCAGAAACGCAGCTATATAGACTATAGTTATGTACATAGTATTGACATCTTGAAGCCAAATTGAAAGTTTATCAACTTTAGCTCCTGTAATAGTAGAGAGTGAAAGCCCAAGGGCGACTTAGTCTTAAAATAAGTTTTGTAATGTAAGTATAAGTAGTGTTGCTACTTTACTACGCACAGAAATGTAATATGATACTCTGGGGGATGGACCGAAAAGAGCTAAAACCTTTCCTTCCCATTGTTCTATGCAACCCTTTACAAACGTAAATCCTATAATCCCTCCATTGTTAAGAGTTGCT
>JABASI010002629.1:0-18985 GCA_019776505.1 Tomocerus nigrus
GTATTTCTATAATATTCAAATTAGTTTCTTAGATCGTCTTAAACAAATCGTTACTCATTTGACAGGGATTAGTGACTATTGTCAAGTGGATATGCAAATGAAGATACCTACCTATAGATATATGAAGATATGTACCTCCTTGTTAAGCATACCTACCTTTCAAATTCATTTCTCTGATCCGTTCTACTCTTCTACTTTCTACGTAGGCTTATGCACATGAACGCTCTAGTATATAGATTCGTTATAATATTATTATATCTGCCATTAATCTACGGAAGGGATTAAATGGAATGTCTTATTATTTATTATTTATTCTTAAAATACAAGTAAAATTAAGAATTTATTTAATACGGTATATCATTTATAAATAGCAATTTAGTTTTTCATACAATTACATACTTGAAGTTAAGTAAAAATTTTAATTGTTCCGAATTTTACCGTTTAGATTTTTAACCTGTGCAACTTTAAGCAAGGAATCCAGTTAGAGGCCTCCATTTGCGCCAGAAGACTCGAAAAAGTGAAATATAAAACGTAAAAGTAAAATATCTATAAAGTGTGTGTATTTTAATAGAAGCTATTTCGCAAGGAGATTTATGAAATGTGCAAGATAACCACCATGCAACGACTATGCAAGCTGAAAATCATTATCATTCATCCTTTACACAGCTAGCAAAAATTTGTTCTCGTAGTTGCAAGGTTATGCAAAAGCTCCAAAAACCTGCCATCTAAATATTCATTAAAAGCTATAGCTACTACTGACGCAAAGCTTGAATAACCGTGTAGGAGCCACTCTACATTGTCTACAGTACACAATTTGAATTTCCACTGCGTCTCTGAAGAAAAAATGCAGAATAATAGTTCCCTCGTAGTCAGACAGAATTGTATAGCTCCGCTCCCTTTTTAATTGTTCAAAGTTGAATATACAGCGATGCTCATAGAAATATAACTTAAAAGGTAATTTCAAATATTTAAAATTAATTCTTTACGTCCAACATGCACAACATGAATACAGGGGAAGACTTGCTCATATCGGCATATCTCTCTAGGCATTTGCGTTCATGGGGGAAAGGATTGCGGTATGCACTTCATTGTGCATAACATTCTTTTGTGAAATTCAAGATGAAATTAACAAAACATTGAATACGAATGAAAGAAAATATTAAACTATAAGCAAGAAAAACAGTTTTCAAGCATCTCACACGTAAGATATATCAGGTTCATGTAAACAAAAATCCCTAAGAATTCCAAGTATTTTTGGCCTAAAAATAGTTTATTTGCATTTTTTAATCAAGCTTCATAGATTTTGGAGGGTGGTATTTCCACTCAGCGGGTTCCATACTTATTTGAATGAAAATGTTAAAGTTCACGACACACGTAGATAGTCGTTTTTGTATGACTCTACTGTTTCTCTGACTAGATGATTTTATAAAGGGCATTTGAATTTGGAAGTAATTAGAATTACTAAGGCACTGACTGATAGAATTTGTACGGAAACATTCATTGTCTCTTGATGCTATCATTATGATACAGAGGCACATACAAACAAACAGAGAACTTGACTGAATCCCTGCACCTGTTCATTGTTTTCACAAAAACGTTCCTGTAAGCATTGTATTGGGGTTCCATCATGAAAGGCTGCAAAATTTCAATAGAGAAAAAAGCCTTTCCTATTGCAATCAGAATGTCCGAAAAAACTACAACAGCTCTTCGTCAAATATAACGCAAACCAATTATGTAAAATTATTGGTTAGCAGAAAATTGTTAATAGAATTTGACTAAGAAGTTATAAATCCATTTTAGTTTCGACGGTTCATCGAACAAAATAATTATTATGAACGACTAAATCACCCGGTGCGTAAATATACCTCTTTAGTTTGGGTACCATAATAATACAATCCCCTCCATTATAAATTCACTCAATCAACTAATTTTGCCTCTTAAATATTCATCCGGTCAATGAAACTGTTCTTTGTATAAAGGAAACTAGGCATGTGCAATTGAATTTAATGCGTAGCCCATTTGATAATTAAGCCTAAAATATTCATATCACATTGCACTTTGACAGTTTTTAATACTCCGTTCACTCATATAAATAATCGTTTTTTAAAAATAAAGTCATAAAATTAGTTACATAATTTTAACCTTGAAAAATAAAGTTTAATACATATTTTACCATTTTTATTTTTAGTAGGTAATAGGTAATCAATTTTTAAAACCTCCATGGGATTCCATTTCAATGTTTGAACTTGACGTTACTAAAATATTTTACAGACAGTAGACTCGATCTTTTATAACAATATAAGCAGGGTTGCTTCCATAGTTAGGAATTCTTAATTAATTCCCCACAAGACTTAATCAAAATTAGAACTACCTCAGTGTACTCTGCCAAGTGCAAATAAGCAGCAGCTGCCAGTAGGAACTTTTTCAAGGCAACTTAGGCAAGTACAATGCTGAATTGAACTGTCAGTTTAATTTTCGAAATGATTTGTTTGAATAAAATGCAGTTTCTATGGAGCAATAGGTTTGAAATACAAAACCAATTAAGTAAACAATTGCTCTGAAAATAATCCCATGGTGATTTTTTTTCGTTGTTACTCAGGAAAGTAGAAAAATAGCTACAATTTCCTGTAATTAACTTAGTAGTAAGGAATATACTACTATAGCCAGCATACCCGTATACAGAACCGAGTTTCAGGGGGCGGGGGGCTGAGATTTTATATAGCCATATATAACACACATATTCGCGCAATCGAAAAATTTAGTTTTTGTCAAATATGAGTCAAAAATGACCTAAAAACAGCATAAAATCGCGCGAAGCGCGAAAAATTTTGATATTTTAAGAAAAAAATCTCTCTTTTCTTGGATTTCGGGGGGGGGAGCTTCAGCCCCGAAGGCCCCCCCCCCTCTATACGGGCTTGATAGCCAGTCAGATAATGCTACACGTACAAAAGTAAAACTACCTACCTATACAAACAAATGGCCTATCGGATACCAATTGGATAGATCTTTATTAAGTAGCGAAAGGGTGCTTTATGCCAATGATCACTCTGTCTGTCTGTTATACTGATTGTGTCGGCCACAAAATTCCCTTATATGGATCTCAGAAACGGAATCAGATAGAACGTTCAATCTTTTTTTAAATACTACCAGGGTCTTTAGGAATATCAAGTTTATGTTTTCCTCCTGCAAATTGTTTATAAAGTGATTTTTTTTTGATTTTCTGTGTGCGATGTAAAAATGAAAGGGAGTAGGGTATGATGGGATGGGACCAAAGGGGCAGATGTGAACACATCTTCTTCAGGAAGTTGACAATGGTGCATTAGCGGCACGGCTGTGCCGATAGAAGAGGGATATAGTTGCAATCTTACCTGAAAAATCTTTTGCTCCCATCAAACTTTTTTGTGTACCACTGAGGTCAAAAGGTAGTTTCTGGTTGAAAGTTAAGTCACTAGGGCAAGGTCATTGAGTTCTTTCCGGTACTTCTTATGTTTCGGTTTGTAATGGTTTATTGTTCTTATAAGATCGAAATTCTAAAATGAAAACCATTGCTACATGCCTACTCATAATAATATACTTATCTTGCTAACTGTAGTACTTATGTAAAGTATAGACTTAGATACCATACCCTAATACCCTGCAGCATTCGCTTTTCAATGATTTTATTTGGCAACGACAGAGAATTGTATAAAAACGCATCGGTAAACTGTCACAGGTACCTTAGCTGTTTCGGTTACAATGAAAGTATTACAAAAGGGGATGAAACCGGGCCATGTCTATTATTAAATGACTTTCAGTAGTCGGTAGTCATTGCTGGCAAGTATATAATCGTATTTTTATTTTTTCGGAAAAAACCCCTTGGGAAAAGGCAGGTTGCATGCAGTTTGACGTGCAACTCTGAAAGTGCAATGTCAGCACTGACTTTTTGAAATCGATTTTTTTTCGTGGTTAATTCGACGTGTAGGGCGAATTTATGAGAATTCAATCGTAGATTTCGTCAAGCCACGTCCCACGCTAACCACAAACCCATCTCCATCTCCGTAAAATTCGCATGCTTGGAAATAAAACACGGGTAGTAGGTAAATGAGAACCTATATCCTAGTTTGTGAATAGTTTGTGAATTACTCGTCTACTTTGCATAGTTGACTTGTTTAGGAATTCATTGAACCGCCTACACAGAATAAACGCACTAGCCTACACCGATTAACTTGGCAGGCTCTTATCGTAGAAAAAATTTAGTTGCTCCACGCCATGCCAGTACCTAAGTCGATTTACACAGCTCTAGAACGTTCATTCATTAAAAACGAATAGGGAATGAAGCTTCCGAGATCGTACACGGTTATGTGCCCCAATATTTATGACATCGCATTTGGTCTGGGAGTAAAATGCAGGTAATTTCTATTATACAATGAACGTAGCTACCTACCTAGGAATACTAAATTTCCATAAGTAATTTTAATCTAAGTATTTATAAATTGTTTGAGGCCTGCCAAGAAGCATCCTCCGTATTTCTGCTCAATGTTTCTAATTAATTAGCAATTCGGAAGGAATAATTGTGATACTCAGTTGGAATTAGTATTTATGATATTTTTAAAGCGTATGAATTGCTATGATTCTCAAGTAGGATGTTAAAGACACGGCGTGTGGAGAAAGACACGTGTAGGAAATTAAAGGATGAGGAAAGTCAGCGAGTTGGGATGGTTGTTGTGCAGTGAAGTTTAGTTGTTGAGTAATGTAGTTAGTGTACTAATGTAATGCAGTAAGGAACGGAAGGGAAGTGAGTAGAAGACTGAAAAAGTGAACGTTTGCGCCTGCTTCCCTGTCCATGTCTTGAACTGGTAGATTTGTGAGTTCTCTCTGGAGAAAGAGAAGGGAAGGCTCGACAGTGCAAATGCAATTGAGTCCACAGTGGAAGCGAGAGTCAGAGTGACGGACGGAACGGTGAAATAGACAAGGAGAGAGTGGAGGAAAGTCAGAAGGAAAAGTTTCCCATTTTCACGGAAACGCGGAGGAGGAATCCTTTCTTTCGTGTGAAAACTCTTTCGGTTAACTGCTTGGACTTAATCGGAAGAGTGCAGGAGGAAGGGTGTGCTTTTCGATAGCTGGACAAATATAAAGTTCTGACGCTCATCCAAGCCCAAGGAAGCACTATGAAATTGAAATTAGCATTTCTCTGATACAATTCTCCAGTTTGTCGAACAAAACAAATAAATATCCCAGAGTGTACCATTTCCTGTGCTTCATTTCACTCAATTCAAGCCTTTTAACCTTTTACGTGTCCGGAGCCGGAGTTTTCAGACTGTCCAGCGCATTCGTCGACGACAGCTATAAATAATCCTAAAATATAGCAGGCGCAATTCAGAATTTTATGCCACAGAGAAAAGGCGAGAAAACATTGTAATATTTATGTAGTTACTGTCCCAGCACTTATAAGTAAGTAGATGGAAATATGAATGAAAAGAGGAGAGAGGAGACTGGGAGCTAACGCCTAATATTTGCACAGATCAGATAAAAATATCACGTTCAGCCTCATGTCACAAACAGATAACTCTCATATCATTCAAGAGTGCAGTGCAGTCGGAGAAAGGAGCCAGCCTCATTCATTACATCTCCGTCCTCCATCAAAAGGTAATTGAACATTGGGTGATCCAGATAGCCCCTAATTCGCCACAGGCTTACATCTGCTTAAGCTATCGCAAGAGAGAGATAATATTTTTCGTGGCAAAGAGAACAGAGAAAAGGAAAAGATCATCAATAATAAACCAAAGACCGTGTTCCAATGTTTGGCTTGGATAGACAACTTCCTTTTTTTGCTCTTTTCCCACCGATAACTTTCTCCAACAATTCTCCCTCGTGTTCCAGCTACTTACACTGATATTTCTCACTTCGGCACACAATATAAGGCACTCGTCGATATTGCTTTTCTATCATCTGCTCAGCTACATGGATAAGACCTACAAATAGTTCATCAAAAGATTAAAAAATCCACACTCAAATCTCAAGTCAGTGCCAGAAGTTGCTTATCGTGTTCTCTCGCCAACTTCCAACTTTCACCAGCTCCAATAATTACGCTGCATTAGAGACAACACAAAGTCAAAGTGTTAATATGTGCAACACAAACTCTCTAATGAATTAGATTCTGACTGTAAACCCCAACAATGACAATATGAATCTGTTCGTCGCCACTACTTAATTATTCCACGCTGTGTTGGCAAGTGGCTTCGTGTCCGTGATCATCCTTGTCTCAGAAAATATCAAATAGTCTCAGAAAATATCAAATAATAGAGCTTGTGGAGGATGAGTCCTCTCACTTTCCCTTCATGTGATTCTCTACTCGACTTTAAGCATCAGTGTACCACATTCTAAAATGAACTTAACGTAAACAATTCCTCATTCAAGCAGTGTAACCCATTTTAACGTTTTCTGACGTTCTCTAACATTTTCCAAAATGTTTGTTATTTATTTACGACATCTTCCATAAATAAGTACTTATAAATGAAGGAAAATAGTTAATGATTGAATTGAGAGTAGAAAAGGTAACCAACGACTGTGTTGGAGTATCATTGGGGCAAAATGATTCTATGGTTAAAAGCTAAGCAGAAATATCTGCCTATCAAATACTCTTATTTTATTTCACATAATCCGCTTACCTATAACTATTTATTCCTTCACTCTAAAAAGATCTGTTTGAAAAATTGCTGAGTGTCGGCACAGAATAATAAATAGGGATCATAAGCGTGTAAGACTAGTAGAATGAAGAGAATTGTGAGAAAGGCATTATGCATATACTAAAAGAAATAAAATTAGCTTCTTGAGATTTCTAATTCCATTTGGCGTGAGAAATTCAGTTAAGATTTTCTGAATTAGATTTCTGCTTGGGAGATGCTGGAGAGAAGGATTTTTGCCAGCGGGGATTAAGACAGAGTCACATAACTCCTTGCATGCTCACATTTATTTTACCTACTTACATTTTGTGATTAGATACTTTACCATTTAAATTGAATGTGTGAAGTATGACGAGAGATTCTGAGTATTTGGTAAACACCACAGTAAATCAAATCTGAACGTTGCGTTCGGGTTATTTAATTGACGCAAATATATTCTTGGGATTGAAAAAGAGTTTCATACGTGCCCAGTACATTTATGCCGCTACATGTGTAGGATTAGTAAAATTGTGTTAGGAAGGAGCATTGCCGGAGGATTCAAAGTAAATTCGGGATTTCAGAAGGTAAATTCAGTTGATAAATGGGGATTGAATGGATTCCCCATTAGTGTCTTACTGCACAAGCTGTAAAATGGAGAGAATAACAAATTTGGTTGGGTGACTAGGAGCAGTAAATGATGTATGCAGTAATGTGTAGCCCCGCCAGTCGAGAGACGTTCTTGCTACCTCCGAACTTGCACTTCACATTTTCCCACTTATCTCCATTTACAGTAAGCGCCTTCTAATAAATCTTGACAGGAAGTTCATGACAAAATTCGCCAAATACTATCATACATCAGTAAACGGAATTTCTGATAGTCGACATTTTTCTTGCCTCGAAACTACTTACAATATTATAACTGTAAAGAAGACACAAAATATGGTATACAATGTCGAAATTGATTTTGTTTCAATTTCTCTGTCGCATTCCAAGGCACATCTTTGGAATGCTAACCAAAATTCCATACACCGTATAGTTAAGAAGCCAATGTCACTTTTCTCCAATGGATCTTATGTCGTAAACATTATACTGGTAGACTCTGAATAGAAATCATTTTATGAATAGAAACCATAGAATCTATTTGCCTTTTCATTAATCCTCAATCTATATGGAAATGGTTAGAGTAACTTTAAATAACAGACATTTCCTTTATATGCAGATAATTTTACTAAAGAGAAATTAATATCTGGCAAATAAAAAGGAAACTTTTAATTTAATTACTGTATGAAAGTCCAAAAGGATTCCTAAGCCGTCTCTACATACTCTGCCACTTTGATGTGCAGTACCTGAAGAAAGATATCAAAAGAAAATAAAAGTAAAGATAAGATAGTGCTATCTGGAATTGTGCTAATATGCACAGGGAGCAGTTCGTGTACATTGGTTCACTAAGGAGAAAGTCTCTGTTGAGATTTTAAAGTGAAAGTAATAGGAGTGAATTCATTGTCTAAGGAGGCCAAGTAAATTCTCACTGTATAAGAAAATATGATTCGTGCCATGATAATTGTGGATATATTATGCAGCGACAGTGCAGTGCCCAAAAAAGATATAATTTAGCAACAAAGAGAAAGTGTAGAGTTCACCTTGGAGGGGAATTTGTGAGTGGAGAGGTTTCGTAATAGATCTCCACCGGGAAATTATGGTGGATGGAAATTTTTCCGGTTGCATGTATTCAACCTCGCCCATCATAAAAACCATTTCTCCGACTAGAATAGCCAACGGATTCCTTTTGAACACTTCCACGCCGAGTTTGTACTACACTTCAGCTTTAGTGCCGCTAAATGAAAACAGTTCCCTCTCACTCACAACAGAAGCCTACTCTAATTGTACTTTGTCTAACCTTACTACAGAACCAACTTTCGCAGGATCCTCTTCCCCATTCCCAGGAAAAATTGTCGTAATACCTTTATACACGCTTATCTTCTTCCTTTCCATAATTGGCAATTCACTCGTTATCTTCACCTTGGCGTGGAATCGCCGGATGCGTACTGTCACAAACGTCTTCCTTCTTAATCTCGTAAGTCCCTCTTTAAAATTGCATGCATTCCACATAACTACTAATTATAACTTTTTAAACCTAACGACTTGTAACACAGCTCCACCACTTCACTAACCAACATCCTAAACTTTTCCCTTTTTGCCCTTTCCCAAATAAATAGCTTCCACGACCAATTGTTACGAGACGCCGGCGAGAGAATGTGAGTACACAATAAAATGAAGATACTTTCCTTTACCGGAATGCTGGGACTCGTACTAAAATCCTACTTACCACCTTTTATCACTGCATTCATTTTACTCAGAGTAATTGCATTGCCACTTTTACAATGCGACTACGCAACTATTAGCCTTCGGAAATACAAAATTATTGCATGGCTATAAAAACACATAATTACGCCTCAGTGAGCTCATTGTACTCTTCGATGTAATTACAAGCTTAATGCCAAACTAAAAAGTTTATGCAAGAAATTAACACCTGCTACTGCCAAGGTTTTCCTTTCTCTCCGTCCCAGATTCGTTCCATACTAAGCGTTTAAAGCGTCCATACATCTCTAGTAGGTAACCTTTGCTTTTTTATTTATTTGCCACAAATAAAGAAAGGATTTTTCACGCATTTTTTTGATCATCATTCAATTGAAAATTTAAAAAAAGATTGATAAATTGTTTGTGTTTTTGACATTTCTTTTAAATCTTGCCAATTATATTTTTTAAATAGTGTAAGGTATTTATCTTATTTAAAATCGAAATTTTCATGCAATTTTCAGTATAAAATTTTTACAGTTAACGGTTGAATGTTTCTCTGTAACTAACCAATATGGCACGCACTGGCACTGTCTGTCTGTATGACACTTGTACCTGTTTCTTTACTTTCTGTGTTTTGTTTTCTAAACGCATTTCAAGGCCTTAAAGCAATATTTTCTGTGGTATTACCACTAGCAACAATTAGGTAGCAAGAAATTAAATTGCATTTTTAATGGTAAAGCCTGACAAACCTATATCACTGAATTAGATAGCATGAGTAGTTAGGAAATGCAATTTGGATGCCATTTAACTTTACTGAATGACGCCAGGAACACCATGTCGCTTAAAGCAATTACGGAATCTATTGTACTTACACTAGTGAACCGACTGCACAAATTAATGGAAAAAGGAAAACTCCCTCAGAAATAAACTAGCAATCTAACATAGAAAATAATGGCTTCACCTTTAAAGCAGATATTTACCAATTTTGTAATTTATTTCTATTGCTCGAGTAAAAAAAATTGACGCCTTCTCAAAGATGCCTGTTTCCGTATTAAAATGTCCAAAGTTCACCAGGCCACTTTCCTAGAGGCAGGGGTTTATCCGAAGAGCTTATATGGATGTAACTCCTTAGTGTATAAAATAGGTAGGTAATTTACATAGAGTAGACATAAACAGTACAGGCCCATATTTATTTAGTTTTTAACTTTTTACTACGACAACCGTACAAACGTGTACTGGGGTTTATTATAAAATCATGACATTTTGAGTTTCTGGTTCCGTCTCGATTATTTATTAATGAATGGTTAGCCCATAAGCTGAACTTGTCGTTTATAGATACAACCAAAATTGGTGGTTAACATCTATTCCATATTTGTCCGTGTTATGCGTATTTTGTGTGCATGTTTCTTACTGTGATAGTTGCCAACCTGAGGGAATTGCTTTTAATCATATTATAAATACATCGAGTAATAGGGAAGTACGTATTTATTCGTGCTCTAGGGCCTGTTATTTGCCTAGCTTTGGAGCTTTCTCCTTTTCCGCTACAATTTATCTAGGTCAATACTGGCAAAGTTAGTGGGTCATTCCCTAAGGTCTAGAAAATCATTTTCGAGCTACTGGATAAGATCCCAAATAATTCGTAGTGGTAAAAATGACAGTCTGTAAAGTTTAAGCGAATAACATTTCATTAAAGTCTTGTTCTCAAGATCGTAGAAGAGGTCAAGATAAGCCAATGGAAGTAATTCCATTTTTATTTGCATTTATCTGAATCCACACAGGATACCTACGCAGATCGTTAATTTCTTAACTCTCCAGCCCTGTTTGCCACTCATCTTATATTTTACAGGTGTGCAACCTTCGTAGTCGTATCTTCGTTATAAAACGAAGCAGTTTTGTTATCGTCGAAACTGTCGTCAAATAAAAAATTAGTGCTAATGACAAAGTTTCTTAATGCTTATTCGGAAATGGTTCGTGGTAATGCACCAGTTGGTATTCGGGATAATAAATTACCTATTCAGTCAGCACATTCGATATTTCTGTCCCAAGCCAGATTATCAATTTTATTACTGAGCTGATCAAATGGACAAAAGTGGCAAATTTTTTATAATCAAAACTCAAGGTAGAGTTGATAACATTTTCAAAAAGAAAATTTTAATTTTAATGATCTTTTCGTTGGATCTACGTTAAACAAAGAATGATATTGAAGTCCATAAACAGAGGCAACCATTTCAATATCTACGTTTAATCTTGTATTGCTAGTTTGTGTAATATTTCACTTTGATTATCACACAAATTAGTAACATGAATGATCTGCAGTGGCTTGAATTATCCAAAAGTATGACATTTGTGTTGTGTACCGGAGCTTCAAAGACTTTCAATGAAATTCTGGTTGCTTTTCAAACCTAACCCAGCCGACAACACTGTTATTGTTTCCTTTCAGGCGATTTCAGATCTATTGTTGGGCGTGTTCTGTATGCCAGTTACTCTTGTAGGCCAAATCTTACGAAGCTTTGTGTTCGGCCACCTGATGTGCAAAATTATTCCATACTTCCAGGGTAAGTTGCAATCTGTGAATATTTCGTTTATCTAAATATTACTATAAAGCTTGTAGCAATTGGTTGA
The DNA here is from genome assembly GCA_019776505.1 of Tomocerus nigrus. NCBI lineage: Eukaryota > Metazoa > Arthropoda > Collembola > Entomobryomorpha > Tomoceridae > Tomocerus > Tomocerus nigrus. The sequence continues at coordinate 11,562 of JABASI010002629.1, forward strand.
TAAAATAATACATTACCGTTTTCAGCCAATTCTTTCGTGATCAAAGAGTTGATGTAATCAGTTAACGAATTTTTACTAGCATTTTCCTAAATGCTACAGTCAATCGTCTCTAGATAAAGCCTTATTCTAGGTTGGTCGAAAAATGAAGTGCAGGTAGTAGGTACAATTTACAAGGAAGTACGAAAACGGGGGGTCTAATAATAGAAGTCATTCTCCTGTTACATAATATGTGTAGTGCGTTACTAATGGTAGTATTCCGAAATAACAAGGAACTGGGCATTTGTAATCTTGTAATCGAAAAGAGATACGTAGGTGGCCTTATTTGCGGCCAATAAGAAAGGTAAAGGTAAGTGCATGCAAACGCGTCTGTTTTTCATTTCGCCTCTGTCAATTTTTCATGAGTGTATGCGTTAGCACGCACACTCTCAGCGTAGTCTGCTGATTTGTTTTGCCACTATTGAAAAAAATTGGGCATACGTTACGTAGGGCATCGAAAATTGAGTTTCAATTTCAATCTCGAGTGTTTCTAGAAAGAATTAGGAAGCAATAAGAGTTCGATATGCCGCCAATGTTAGTTTCAGTCAGTATCAGTATACAGAGAAATTGTCGAACTACTCTAAACTTTCATTGAAGAGTTGTTTTCCGCAGCGAAGAAAAGTAGGAGAGGCGATAGTTTTAGATATCTCAAATTCTATTCCCATTGCCTTCATTCGAACAACATTGTATTTGAAGTTTCGTTTCAATCCGTCCAATATGATCAAAATGTAGATTTGGAAGAGTAAAGTTTGAATAAAATTGTGTAGGGGCAGTAGCCAACATAGATAACTGCGTTTCGGAAGTCCGGGCCTCTCTATTTTCAGCTGCGGCACTTACTCATGTGTTCTATATACCTACCTACCTACATAGGTATGCAAAATGATACAATCCCAAGCTGCAAGAAACGATGGGCCGACGATGGCTTGAAAGAGGGTTTAGTTGGCATTGCGTTGGGGAAATGATACGACACAAATACTACCATAACCCATAGTTGGGCCAGCACAAACATCAAGCCATTGGGCCGTNATCTGGCCAGCTTTTCCCCAGCGCTGGGCCTACTACTTTAGAATTGCGATGGCCCGTTATTCTCGGCCCAAAGTAGGGCATTAGTCGGGAAAATAACGTGCAAGCGTGCAGTCTCTTCCCGACTAGGTGTGCTTCTGCCCAAGCGGCCCACTGCAGTCCTAGCGCTTGGCGTCAATAGCTTCAGTTAAAGGATAGCAAAGTTACACTAGTCAGCAAGAAGGAATCTGTGGCTGGCGATGTGCTAGTGAGGCTGGACTGCGTGCCTGAGGGTGAGAGAGTGGAAGCCGGCCGGTGCTACTTTTTTGCTGTAGTTGGATTTGTTAGTCGGGAATTTGATAGGAATTGGATGGGAATTGAATGGCTGTAGGTCGAGTGTAAGTCTGGGCCTGCGTTGGCCAGCACTGTCGGACCAGCGCAACCCCGGCGGACAAAACAGTCATAGGGCCAGCAGTTTTTCAGAGCTTTGGCCCAGACTTTTGCCAATAGACTTTTGCAGGTTGGGAATATTGCTAGAGGGCTTCTTCCTTCACTCATATTATTCTAGCAACGAATACTCACTCACTCAACTCTAGTAACGAATACTCACTCACTCAACTCAAAAGTTCTGCAGATTTTGATTCTTGACTCTTCCTTACCAATGGGAGGCATGTAGTAGCCCAAACGTAAAATAAACTTAAGGGACGCATCCATCAATATTAAAAGATTCTTCCAATATGCTTTCTTGACTCGGAAACTTGTCTAGATTTCCTTTCAGTGAAATTCAAAATAAAACTTTCACCGCAGATTAAGAGTCAGTATTCTTGGAATAAAAGTCTTGTCAGTATCCTTTTTGTCATGTTTCTTGGATTTCTGCTCTCAGCCAAAGTTCATAGTTCATATTTATTGCTCGTGTTTTACATAAATGTAGCAGCTACTATTGTTACCTATATAAGTTATCCGGAGAAAGCCGACCGTAGTTTTTGTACATCCCTAAATTATGACAAAAAGCACAGAGTCCTTGACAACTGAATGTGATGCTCAGTGTGTCTGGACATTACTTTTTTCACCTTTTTCTAATCCCACAAAAAAGATGTGGCGAAGGGGAAATAATGACATTGGAGAAAGTAAATCTTAATTCCAGTTTGACCAACTATGAACGTTTTCTTATTTCTTTTTCACTTTGGCAGAATTTTTCTAAACTGATCATAAGTTTATATTGGTAAAAGTGAAAAAGGAAAATCCTCAATAGCGTACAAATCTCCTATTCTTCACGTGTGACTAAAAGTGCAGTTAGGTTTTAAAAAAACTCAGATTTTCAGTGGAAGGTTACAATTGCTAGAAATATGAAGTCGCAGATGTAGCATAGCTTATTATTTGCACATGAACCCTTTACGAATATTGAGCTAGAGCTGGAGGACGACTGCTGCTTCAGCCTGTAGTGTGCTGCGAAACTGGATACTTTCTGTGGATTTTTTCAATGTCCTCCCAACCCAGTTCTGGTGATCATCTTAAATTCAATTTATGTACTTGCCGCATACGTAGAAGAACATCCGCAAATAAAATTTATGGGAACATGTGTATATGCATACATAGAAGTAAGATGTTGCACCTATATGGACCGTTCTCCCCTTTGCTTGGTTGGTATCTTCATTCATAGACATGACAGTACCAGAGAAAAGGCTCAAGAAATCTGATACACAAGTATCAATAACAAAGAAGACACAACAGTATCGTATTAGGCATCTTTACTGCATACTACTATATAACAATACTCGATAGGAAAAGCCACAGAAATCAGTTGCCACAATAAACTCTTTACTCGAGCCCTCGAGCTAACGTCGCAAGAGATATTCAGCAACCTTTCGCCGTCTCACCATGGTTTTTACCAACAAGCACGTAATTTTCTCACAAAAAAGTTGGTGAAATCTTCATATGAAGACAGCCTAATGTCATTCTATCAACGCAATACTGCGACGCAATATCTTAGAAACTTAGAATTTTACTGACAGTGAAAGTTGATCTGAAAGTCTGCTTACAATTGAGTGTACGAAGACGTGATTCCTAAATAGAATTCAAACATAATATAATCCGATTACAATAAAAAAAGATGCAAAATTAATAAAAGGGGAAACTGGAAACTATTAGGTTTACATCGTAACAGTAACCCTTTAACCAAGGTTCCTTGTCAATTCTTTTAGTTAACAAGACTTTTGAATTTACAACTTAAAAATTCAAATGGAATTGTCCCATGACTATCGTATAGGTAATATAAAAATTAACTTGGTGAATGTAAAGTGGGTTAAAAAGGTGATTAAATAAGATTAGTTAGAAGGTTTAGAATTCGGAAACGCAGCCAATTCAAAAATATTTTATCTACGCGGATGTGACGTGCTAAATTCTTGAATAAATAAGTGAATGATTTGAGAGTACTGAAGCAGATTAGGGAGTAATTTATTATTAATGGAGTTTGAATGTTTATTCAATAGGATTTTCATGGACACTCAGCTAGTTTTCTGCTATCAGCAAGCAACTCCATCCTCCTGTGTTCAGTCATCGTCAGCTATAATATTTATTGAGACACTCAATATTTATTAAGCAAGGATTTGCTTTTATCTTTTGCATTTCATAGACTTTATTTTTAGGGCATGGAAATAGTAGGTGGATACTTTGTGTACACACAGATTTAAGTCATCTCAGCATACTCTTATCGTACTACATCAGAGCATGCACTCGAGAAGCTTAAATGTACGTATTAATTAAATTAATTTAGTTTGCCTGCTGAGTAAGTGTGGACATAAATAGTAACAGTAGTTTTTATCTCGACAAAGTTTGTCTGTATAGGAATGAGATTAGTTAGCTGGCGTCTCCATTAAATGCTGCATAAAGTAGAATACCTAGTCATTTTCTCGGTTGAACTGAACCAAACGAAGATCCTAATTCTTAGCGACTATCAGGACAAAGAAGACAAATTAAATTATCGTGCATAGAGCATACTTACTTCCATGTACCCCGTCCCATCTCAATTTCGCAGTCACGACATAATCTGACAGAATCTAGTTTTATGCGGTCTCCTCTCTACTCTAGTGCAGAAATTTGAAAAAGAGCCCAGTATCTTGTCATGTAGGTATTGGGTTTATTTACGCAGATCTGCTGTTTTCTATATCGCTCTGTATTAATGTGTCACATCGGAGCGGGCGACCAGTCAAGACAGGATCAGTAGCGCCTCATGTAGCATTAGCTACATCCGTTTCAGATAGAAATGAATGGCAACCCTTCTCTCCACTGGAATTTATGATAAATAGAAACGTAAATTAAAATTACATTCTATATCCTCGACTATAATATTTCACAACCAAACCGGAGGAGAAAGGAAAAAACCCTGGCTCTTTTTTACTGCACTATATTCCTCCTCATTTTCCTACAGAATTTTATAGCATTTTTTCATTTCGTGGTTTTTAAATGCTAATGCACTTTTTATGTTCCTACTTCCATATACAGTATTAAAAATGAGTACTTTTATATTTACTTTATAATGCGTTTGACGTGAGGAAATATCAAAATTGGGATTTTTTGCCTTCCTTTCTTCTTTCACTTCACATTACATTGAATTTTGGTAGCCCTGCCCGACGTTTATACTCTGGTCGATATCCAGCAATCTCAATCAAACTCAATAATGACACTACTGTTATGTTATTATACCTACAAACAAATCCAACGCTATGCTATGCAATGCAATGTAAGCTGTTCCAGCGGTTTAACAAGCAGTCTACCCTCGTATGCTACGTAGAGTAGAAATGATTCTTCCAGGATGGGCAAACTTGTGAAGTGAAGTGTCTTGCGTTAGGATCTCTCTCGGATGGCATTGCATTAGTGCTTGTTGTTGCACCACTGCCAGCAAGATTAATTTCTACAATCCGCGTAATATTACACTGACATATGTAGCCGTAATTTAGCTTCCAAGTTGTTAAAGTATTAATTTTTGTTACAGCCGTGTCCGTGTCCGTTGGCGTTTGGACATTGGTAGCCATTTCCCTTGAGCGCTACTTTGCTATTTGTCGGTAAGTATGACAAACTTCAACTTTTAAAACAGCACAACAAAACAGCGTAAAATTATATTCGGCTCGCATTCAACGGAAGGGTGACAGCAGTAGTATCGTATACAAAAGCACCGAGGGAAGTGAAAGGCACATCCTTCACGAGAACCTAATGCCTTTATGTCATAGCTAAATTATGCTAATTAAACAATAGGACACTCTGCTGTTGTGATGTTTGCTACTTACTTTTTGCAGTGTATATCCTATTACGTTTTTATTTGTAAGTGCCTCCTGCTTTCAGATAGTAAAACGATATTTGTCCCCACATGCGAGACTAATAAATATATTTGTAATTTCCATAAAATTTTGATTTCGAGAAAACATACTTCAGTAATTACAGTATTAATAACATTTTTAAAGTACCTACAAAAAATTGCCTAATCCCTGATATTTTGTCAACTTTGTCAATTACGTGGGTAAGATAAGTGTCAAAGGATTTGCTCTCATAGAAACATTTGGGCCAATAAATGAGATTACATACTGAACGAAATTAATTATCGGAGCGTGCCCCCAATTTAATTCACTTACCCCAGTTCATATGCCCCTTTTTAATTTACTGACCCTTCCCATCTCCAGTCCCCGTGCCCAAGTGTACTACAGATAGGTATTTTTTATTTTCCGTTGACAATTCAGGATGAAATAATATTCTCATGACGAAGTAATTCAGTAGCTAGAATATGTAAGACATTTTCAAGTCTGATAATTTTAATGGCTTGAGGCTGAAAGGCTGACATCATAAAGTTGAAATATAATCACATTTAGAGTGACTGGTCTATGCGAAGGGCTTTCGAAATTCAGGCAGATGTGTCGGCAAATATTGCCCTCATACTTGAATATTGTATGAAACTGCATGGTCTGCATGGTATCCCTCCAAGTACAATTTTGTTGTAGCACTGCGCCCAATCCGTGTCCCTTAATGCACTCATCGCCCGTGAGTTGTTTCAGTAGGTGCGGGAGATAGAGAACAACTCATCCCCACTTTACTAGTGTTAAAATAAGCAGTAATAATTAATTCTCATTACTTTAAAATGGAGGAGCTAGCTACATGGAAAGAGTGTATTATGTATCTCGTGTCACAGTAAGTATGTAATCGTTAATGACGAACATGAGCATGCTATTAGTAATCATGAATGATCCCTCGCTATTACTTTCAGACCACTACAATCACGAAAATGGCAAACACGCTCCCATGCTTACAAAATGATTCTGGCCGTCTGGATCTTCACACTTTCCTGCAACATCCCAATCACCTTTGTGTCCGAATTGAAATCCATTCAAAATACCGGTAAGCTCCTTTTAGTGTAATTAACTATTTACTCGACCTGCAACAGAATTTAGCACATTTAATTGAACCAGGAGGAAATAATATTATTAGTTAACATTCTACATTATTCATCATTGTATACGTAGAGGAACTGTAGGATAATTATGCACACATAATAAATTGATTAATGATGCAAACGGACCTCAAATACAGATAGCAAATCCATTAATTATTTTACACTAGTTAAATAATATTCATTGACTGTCTGCGTATAGTGGCTACATATTAATGAGTTATGCTTCGCCAGCCGCTTCTATTCAATTATTACATTGGAATTGGGGCAATTCATATACATACGATGCTGAATAATGTAAACTCGAAGTTCTCAGCGCTATTTCCGTCTCACAAAACGGCCATTGTATGCGGTTACACTATTAGGTATTTGCTTTCAAATTGATACATTTTACATTAATAACATGAAATTGCGTCAAATGAAGTCATTGAATCCCAAATCTATTTTGGAGTCTATTATTGGGAGATAGATGATCATTGTTATTTGGTACACAAGTACTTATCTACATATATATTAGTCTATACAACAAGGCCCTAATTGAAGAGATTTAAATGAAGGATGTACATAATTATAATTACTTGTGTCCTATAAAGGATTTGGTAAATACGTCTGTACTTTCAATTAAATGCTGCAGTCTATGTCTCTTTAACACCACATGATGTTATAATAATTATTTGTATATTATGTGGAAGTAGTACTAGTAGACATCTCTAACGCCAACAACGAAATAATAATAATATATGCATATAATATTACCTATACATGACATCTGGAGCGCCCTAATGTCAGAGTCAAGTCAAGATGAAGGCTATCCGCTTTCATTTGCGTTATCTTCCTTGAACTCAGGCTTTGTAGTTTGAAACGCATTCATTGAGGAGGAAATAAATGAGGGCAAGTTAAAGAAAAGAAAATTTATATTATTATCTAAAATTTGTCAGGGAGAAACGGGCTG
>JABASI010002630.1:0-18982 GCA_019776505.1 Tomocerus nigrus
CGATTCTTTGCCAATCCTTTTAGGGGAAGGGGGAGGGGAGGGGAGGGGGAGGGAGTATCTAGGATCCTTGGGGGAGAGGTGTAACCAGGGGAATGTTGTCAACACATCTTGATAATAGTAATATTCGAAGAATATAATTCTTTGAAAAGTGCTAAATTATGAATTGTTTTTGAGACAAATTCAACCAAATCAAAGTGATGTCATAAAATTGCGTCACATTCTTCAACTTATTCGGCAACAATCGCATCGAAAATTTCTGTCTGAAACTGTCAAATCGCAAAATTGTTAGTAAAATATTCTTTTAAAAAATGTCGAAGCATGAAGCCTCATTTAGTAAACCAGACGGCGGAAGTGGAAGTGGCGGTCCAGCCGCTGCTGCCATTGCTCAAGGATCTACGACTGGAATACCACCAGCAGCACCGTCTCCAGAGAAGAAGGCTCCGAGAATCAAGAAAGTTCGGAAAGCGAACCCTGCTAAAGTCCGAGTCAAGCTTCCTCCTATTGAATCCTATGAAAAAGAGCTGGAATTTTCGTAATGCTTTTCCTCTTTCCAGTTTCCCTACGTTATTTGTATTTCCCGATCCATATATTCCTTAAATCTTGAGCACCCATGATTAAAGATTTATTTACGGATTTACGGCAGTGCTGAAGGTCCAGGTCGTGTCGTCGTCCGTTTGGAACGGCTGATGGGCACAGATAGAGTCAGAATCTTGGATACGCGCTACATGACCCAACTTTTAGAAAGACTAGAAGCAGAAGAGAAAACTGGGTGGATGAAACGAACTAGACGTCGAAAGAATGAAGAAAAAAATCGCTTCAGGCAACTCGCTATCGAAGGTTACATGGAGCCTGATCCAGATATGCAAGACCTCTACAATCACCCAGTATTTAGGTAAAATTACTGGGAAATGAGATAATGACACTCAGTGAATGATACGTATATAAATGACACGTTATTTATCCAAGAATTATAAGCATTCATTAAAAGTTTTTATTTGTCTTAGGGTAAACCGAATTCTTAATCGCCTGGCAAAATTAGACACTGATATCGGAATGGCTCCTCCTAAGAAAGTTTCCCCGATTACTCCAACTGAGCCACTGGTTGATGGAGACGAGGGTGGACGTATATTTAAGACTTATCCAGGTCACAGTTATGTACCAAGAGTCTCAGCGGAAATGCGCAGTAAATAATAACACTTTCATTTGAAAAGATTTCATTATTTATTTAATGAGAAATGAAATGTTATGCATCAATATATCTATTCCTGTAGGAGCGGCGGAGGAGGAGGATGAGGATGAAGAAGAAACACAAGTTATGTATAGACGATCGCCTGCTGCTCTTCCACCTCTCCGTCCGATGGAAATGTCAATGCCAACATCAGAGGACCGTGCTACTGCTGATGAGATGGAAGAAAGTCAGCCGGCAGAGGGAATGGAAATGGGAGCTGGGGAAGAAGAAGAGGGGACGGCGGTTGTAAATGGGACAACCGTTGCCGATGAACCTGCTGAAATCGAAGTTGATCGCACTCGTACCAATGTCACTGAATCGGCATCCGCTGCCACAGGCTCAGCGAAGGATAGAAACTCGATGGAAATTGTCAAAATGCTTTATGGAGTCGCCGAGGATGAAAACCTTGAAGATCTTTGGCAGCCATATCATTCTGAACTGGTTGATTTACTCTATTTGGAAGAATCAGTAAGATTATTAATGTTTTCCCAAAGTAATACAATTTCTTCAATTGTGATTCTAAACTTTTTGTTTGATTTACTCTTAAAGGACAAGTCCGCTGCAATGTACGATGTTTCTAAAGCTATTTTGGGTGTCTACAAACGAGAAAACATGGTTGCTGATGACTTCTGCATTAAACTTAATCGAATGCTTTGAATGATTTGTATGAATAACTTTTTCGAAATTCTTTTGAGATGGTATTCAGGCGAAGGGTTACCATATAATTATTATGGTTCACAGTTCACACTAAAGAACAATTTAAAGATTCATGGAAAATTAAACGTATGAATTGCGTTATTAGTACAGTATTAAGTAGTGATTGGGAATTATATGTAGATAGTAACGCTATAAATGTACGTACTCATGTCTCAAGCCCATACTTTAGATGGGATTTCAAATGTCTAAATTATTATTTTCCAGATTTCAAATGTACTAATAATAATATTAAGTATTCAAATATTCAGAATTAATCTAGTCGGTGAATGTGGAAGTAATATGTAATCACTGCACTTACAAAACTTAATTCCGAATTCAAATCATAGTAAAAATAAATTATTATAATATGTACTAATTTCCACGCATGTAAATTCATCCTTGTATACATAACTAGCGCATATGAAATTCGCATATAAGAAATTCATACCGTTTAGTGTTTCAAAACGTATATCTGTCTCAAGAAAAATGGACATAATGTTAGTATGTTAGTCAAGAGTCAAGACTCATAAATCATACTCGTGAGTCATGTATGATGAAGGTTGGTGGTCGTTCGGTTTTTAGTGTCGAAATTCGTGGGCTTATAATCACAATATCTTGGATTTTTGTTTCACATCGATTTTTTTTGTAAACTTCAACATGTGCATGTGTTACAAAACATTTCCATTACTCAACAAAGAGAGACTTTCAGAGAGATTAACTATGACACTGCCTTTATTGGATTGATGTTTAGAATTATGTATGCAGTTCTCCTTCAGGTAAAATTATATTGTAGCTACAAGTAAGCTCTTTGAGTCTAAAAATGAAATGTTTTCATTGCTCGCATGACTATAAAGGTAAATAAATAGTAGATGGATCAAATGTGCAACTTCCCTGTTAGCACAGTTCTGACTTCCTGTTTTAACTTATAAGTATTTTGAATTTTTATGAGCGTAGAGTTAACTCACAGCAGCTATACACAGCTTACTCAGTACTAGTACTCAGTACCAAGTACCAAAAAAAGACAAACAAAATTACTTTCAAACAAAAAATTATACAATTCCTCTTTATCTAACTTGTCACTTTAGAAAGGTTACATTGGGAGTAATTTAATCGCATTCGTTTATGCATATTTAATCAAATAGTTTAAACTTTTTCTAATTTGCATGTACTGCGGATGACCATAAATAAGTTAGACATGTAGTATTATTAATGTCATTAATGTACACTTTAAGTGTAAAGTACCTCAGTTCTACTTAGATATATTCTTTGATTAAGACAATAATTATAAATGCTCATATAGTTCATAAGCATAGTAATTATGCTCATCTGTAGTTGCAATTCATATGTACGTACTGTAGCTGGCTGTAGCAAAATGAGTAACTCAATAGGAAAAGGAAGAAGACATCGGACAAATTATCTCATTTGCAAAAAGCAGGTTTCAGATAATACAAAAATTTTCCCTTAATGATCTCACTGTTGTCAAAATTCGCTTTTAAAAATACAAATATTATTGAGTTGTCGAAAGTTGTCTTTAGTCAAACAAAGCATAATCAATCATACGTAGATAGTAATTGTAGGAAAGGGTTTACTTTTCTTAAACAACATTTATTGCTTTCTGTTGTATTTGTAGTGTTTAGTATATTATATACGCAAGCTACTTCATTAGATTATACTATATTATACTTATATACTTACTAGATAAGTGTGTACCACTACAAACTACAACTATTACCTATTATAGCTAAAGCAGCGGAAACTTATTTTTTTGTGTGTATGTTCATTTCTGAGTCTTTGTCCCGTTTGGTTACTTATTGATAAGGCACGGCATAGAGTGCATTAAAGTTGCCTAATTTGTGTTAGAGTGGGTTTGCTAACCCATTGTGTCCTAAAAAATTTACTAGTGTTTTATAGGATACTAAATTTAATTTACACAAATAAATACACAACATCTTGTTTTCCATTGCATTTTTTCTTCTAATAATTTGCAGCCTGGCCTGAACTAGGATAGCTTAATGGTTTATAGAAATTATGTTTACATAATAATGTTTACTTTGCTCAAGTCTCTTCCGTAGTATAGACTAGCTAATAGTAACTTGTAACCAATCTCAAGCACGAGAATTCCATTAACATGCTTATTATTTTTGCTTACCTACATTTTGTGGATGGTAGTCAGAGATGCAGATTGAAACATACCTTATTGTCAGATCTTTCCCTAACCAGACAGTAATTCGTACATAAACGTTAGATTGTGTTACGCAGAGGAAGTCTGCAAATTGTAATCCTACACTTATGTCTATGTCTGCACGGTGTACACGAATGCTTATGTCATATGTGAAGGAAATGTGATGGTGGCTAATTGAGACAAAGTCTTATCTGTATTCTTCTCCATTGCATAATAGCAAAGACAATTGTCTATATAAAAGGATGAGCCGAGAGGCATTTTATAGTTTCATTTTCACTTGGCTCTATTAAGACTACAGCATCATCTTTTGATTGAAGAAAATTGAGAATTATTTTAGAAAATCTGAGTATACAAGTGAATGTTATTATAGTTTTTCCACAATGAGATTGAATGACAAGATAAAACTATTCGGTTTCCTTTGTTCTTGTGTGTTAGTTTTAATACAGTTTCAAAATGCAAGTGCTGGTTTTTTGCATGATGATCCGGAAGAGGATTTTCATACCTTATTGAGAAGTGGAAGTAACACTCCGATTTACTGTAAGCATTATTTATCGATTTTTGTGAATATTTTTTAAAGTATAGATTAGAAATAAGTACTTTGAAGAAATATTCAATGAAAGTATTACACCTAGGATATTAAATAGGTATAGGTATTAGGTACCTATTACTCTATATAGTACCTACTCTAATATTTGTATTATTGGGATATTTTCTATTTAGCTGTGTATTCAAAACATCTTTCTCAGCCGTATTTCTACAATCCTCCATCGACGACTCCAGCTCCGAAACCAAGAGGTGTCCCACTTTCAGTTTATAGGTCGAACAACAATGGAAATCCTGTAGTTCAGTATGTTCTTCTACAATCCAATGATTATGTGAGAAATTTGCCCTTTCTTCCTGACACAGAAAGCAAACCACCTAAAAGAAAAAATAAGAAAAATAAGAAAACAAAGCCGATGGAAGAGCAAGAAACTGATTCTAAAGAAAAAGGCGAGAGCGAAGAGCTCCCGGAAGAATCGGACGATAATGAAAACGAAAACGGTGCTTCCGTTGAAAGCAAAAGTGAAGAAACCAGTTCCACTGCAACTGAAAGTAAAAGCCCTCGGCGAAAAAATTCTAGGAAAACTACCAGTTCTCGTTTGACAACTAGAAATGGATCAGGAGCAAAAAATAGTGATAACAAACCAAAAACCCCTAAACAAGTGTCCCAAAGTAAACCAAGGTCCCAAAGTAAACAAAGCTCCCAAAGTAAACCCAGGAATAGTAGGCTTAGGAAAAATCGTAAAATGAACTCTGCTGGTTCTGCGGGAGCACGTAAAAGTAGTGAAACAAAGGGTGATATCAACAATCCCAGTGAAACTATGTCGTTGCTGAAAGTCGCTGAAACTGAAAATGTCGAAGAATTCTCTCCAGAGTCTACTACACCTGAAGAAAGCAGTTCTGATATGAATAAAGAAATAATGGATGCGATTGAAGATTTTTCGTCCCAAGTGTCTAATAATAACAATGCATTTCCTACCGCCGCCGAAAGAAGCCAATTTTCGTCCCAAGTGTCTAATAATAACAATGCAGTTCCTACCGCCGCCGAAGGAAGTCAACTACCAACAAGAGAAAGCATTGATGAAGCAATTAAAATCCTGTCTAGAGTTGCAAATCAAATATCCCAGTTTAATACAAGTCCCGGAACTCTTGGTGCTTCAGCAGGAGCACAACGATTTCCAAGTACTGATTTTAATAATAATATGTTTCCTGGAAATAATAACGGTGGAAGAAACGCCAATGTGAACTCTCAACAATATGGGGCTCCAATAGATATACAGCGCGCAAATAGCATTTTTACCAATAATGGTGAAGGTGAAGGCAGTAGCAACAATGTTATTCCTTCTCAATCCCAATACGGAGCACCTCAAGATACTACTTTTAGGAACATGTTCCAGCAGCCACAAACACAACCCCAGCAATTTGTAAGAAATACTAATCGTGAAGCTTATGGACCTCCAGAGCAACAAGTAACGCAGCCTCAACGTGCTGAGTCTTCTGAATCTGATATGGACACAGCCTCCACTAAAAACTTAGCTTATAGCCAGGGATTAAGGAATATTAGATCTGACAATGGTCAACCTACCTTTGAAATCATTAAAACTGTATCAAAAATGTATTGACTGTAGTAGTTTTTAGTTGTGTTATATTATACCATAAGCATTTTTGATGCATACGAATTTTGTACAGTACCTTCCTAAGGTCAGGCTGTATTCTGTAATCTAGATAATGTACGCTACTATTGTCGCTATTTAAGTATTTGTTCATAGTTTATTCGCGGTGATTCACGTGTATTATTAAATACCTATAAACGGGTCCTAGCAGTGGGTGCTGAATGAATGGGTGGATGAAAAATAAACACACTATAATATGTTTAATCATGATTATTTCATAAAATATTCTTTTTCAAATGCATTTAAATAGGTTATTAGCATACACTTTCTGATCTGCTGCTTTATTAGGGATACGTACATACATTTATATAGATAGTTTTTAAGATAAACGCTCAATCTTAATCTTCAATCTGGATTTTAATGCATGGGTACCTATTATTTTATTATTTTTAATTTGTGTCACAAAGAAATGAGTAAAAAACAATTTATGTACATAAAAATTTTAGAAAAAATATTGAAAATAAAATAGTTCTTAAAATCGTAAAATCTTAATCACGTTCGGTGTTTTAGTTTCAGTGTCGGTAACTTTGCAGAAGCCCTTGGAGGAGAAATTTTGTTTCCATAATTATTCCGTGGTATTATCACAACATCAGAATTAGGGTCTTCCGGATTGGGGCCTATGATATCTACTGTATCAGCGTCTTGAGGTTCCGTACCTACTACGTAATCATCTTTTCCTTTGGAATCATGCGTATTTCTCAATCCATTTCCGTTTCCACTTGTATTGATATGGACCGATCCTTTAATTTGCACATTTCCTTTTATGTACACATTTAAATTGCCACTTTGATGGATAGGATTATCACGTTCTCTTTTATTTAAATCCGTAAAGTCATCACTATCTTCGTCGCTCTTCTTGTTACCTCTTAATTGTGGAAATAAATCTAGATATTTTCGAAGCAGAGTTTGAAACTCTTCCAGTGAAAAGGGCAATTCACTTTTATGGTTTGAATTATAATCTTCTCTAGCAGGCCTTCGTCGAGGAGCACTTTTTAAATCCACAGACTGCTCAGGCCTTTCAATAATTTGATAACGCTCTTTGTCGAATTCTTTAAGGGAGCTTTCTTTTCCATGTGAATAATCAACAGTTTTCCAAACGGATTGATCTAATTATGGAAACAATTTTTATGACATTAATTTAATTGTAATTACTACATTCAAAATGACACCCACGATGATAATGTCTACTTGCAAAAGGAAACATTCTATTGAATAAAATGGATTTCTTATTACCTGTGTCTTCATCATTTCTCCTTCTGTCACCTTTCTTGTCTATAGGTATTGAAATTGTACTGGTGCAATAGAAACTAAATAAGATCACCCAAATCACTACCGTCGAGATTTTGATATTCATATTCGGAAGAACTGTTATTTATTGCGAACTATAAATCTAAAGGCAACTGATAAGATCTAATTGAAATATATTACAACTTTATTAATGCCAGTTATTTCCTTCAATATTTTCTTGATGAATGAAAACAAATACAGAGCAGCAAAATGGAATTAAATCCAGTAAAGACTAATGTAAGAATCTTGTAAAAGGAGATAAGCATTAATATCTACATGCAATGATAACTTTTTAACAAACTTGTTTACCAACCTATACAAATCTTCAAATCACGTAGGTACTTATCATTCTGTCCATATGTTTATATTTTAGAAAAGAAAAACGTACTAGAATTCTTGGTAGGTATTTGTAATGCCTTAAGGAGCATGACATGAAATCAAAAAGAATCTTTGTAATCTCAAGTAATAATATGACATGACTATGACTTCATAAATAATCTGCATAAAATATTAGTATATTTTGCTTATATACAAGTATTGTTATTGTGCATAAAATAAATATCTTGTCCGCAGGAGAGGTAATTACAATGGTTCAAATTACGATTCTTTGAATTGATAAAGCTTTCATGATTTTCAATGTGCATTATCTTGTAATCTTGTTGGCTAAACTAGCAAATACTCTCAGATGCTTTCTTTGGAACCAGTTTAGAATTTATGACAGTGTGACAGGACAACAATTAGAAATTTTCCATTGATACAAAAGTCTTATTTAGTCTATAATATTATGATAATAGCACTGCATTTGAATTATTGAATGCATCTCGCTCTGAAACCATAATCTGTGCACAACAGGACCAATAGGCCAATATGTGCATTGCAAATACCTTTAATTCGTAATTATTATTCACCAGCGATAAATAATGCCGCAATCTAACCGGATGTTCAACCTCTTAAGTAAAATATGAAGATGTTACTCGTTACATAAACAACGTACTGTACTGTGTGTGTTTTCATCTTCCATTTGTATAGAGAGGGCTCGTGTATTCCTGTTAATTCCTCAGTATGTACATTTTGTACATTCATATGAAAGTAAATAAAATTAACAAGGAAGGCCCTTTGAGAGTCGCCCACAAAGGCACCCCGTGAACATTTCCCCTGCAAATCCGGGTCCCTAATTTTTGAAATGGATTTTTTTCTCAAAATTCTAGGGATTTTGGTGGTATGCACCTAAGATACACTTGATAGTGTATCTTTCTATCATATGTTGCACAGCACAA
Organism: Tomocerus nigrus; assembly: GCA_019776505.1. NCBI lineage: Eukaryota > Metazoa > Arthropoda > Collembola > Entomobryomorpha > Tomoceridae > Tomocerus > Tomocerus nigrus. Next base: position 8,884 of record JABASI010002630.1, read on the forward strand.
GAACTAATGAGTAAGTTTTGTAAAGTACACATTTGGATCTCCATAGACGTTTGTGTCAATGTAGATAAATATTTGAGGTGGTCATCGGAAATCGATTTTCGTTGCCTATTTTTATGTCTGATAGTTTAATGGATGGTGTTTGTTGATAATTTTCTCTTCGAGTTTATTGCATTATTTTTTGGCTCTAGCATGTCGATTTGGACAGGGATAATAATTAGTTTGCATCATTTTGTGAATCTTTTATCTTCACTACACATTACAGTTACCTGGTCAGAGTGTTTATCTGTAAATGGAAGACTTTGAGCACCAAATAGAACAGGCTGTGTGAAACGAAAACTTGATGCTAATCGAAATGCCTGGTGAATCTTCATTGCATTTTCTATAGTAGTATACCTACTCGTACATCTGCACCTTTGAATTGCAGATCATTTAAAAGGGCATCATTTTCTGTTGCGTAATTATTTAGACAACAGTTCTTCTAATTATACTCTAATTACACATGTAAATATTCTGCCTCGATGCAACATTTGAAGAAAACGCGAATCTTTAATTGCTAGAAATTGGTAAAGCGTGGTTACCGCTAAACGAATGCTGTAATGATGCATAATCGTGGGCAGAAGTAAAATGTTCCGGTTGAGTCTATTGAAGAAACATCTTCCAACCCAAATGGCAAAATTGGGTTTCTGCACGCACTGATAATGCAATGCATATATGTCAGTAAACATAATCTGACATTTGACACAACGTACTCTGTCTTCATTATTATTGTTTTCCCAAATTTTTACGAAATGTACTAAAAACCTGCCAGCACGATTTGTTCATTACCTTTTGAGGAACCTTTTTGACAATTGATTAAGCTGAGTAGTGTGTGTGAGCACTTATCAACTGTTTAACACAGTAAAGAGTGTCAGGATAAGGTCTTTAAAGATTTCTTCAGTTAATTAATAAACTTACTTTGTCACTACCTTTTTATTAGGTCCGCACAACCTGAAATAAAACATGGCACATGCTAGCAACACAATAATTGTTTACTGAAAATGAAATGCATATAATACAAGAAGATAAATTTTACTACATTATGCAGATTATTGCTGCAAATGATGTTAATGTGTCAAAGTGTTGAGGCTAGGTGTGGGATAATTTCTTTGGAAGGGAAGATGAGAACATGTAATGAGAAAGAGGATCTCTACTGATCAAGCAATAATGCAGCCTCAACAAAAAATAACAGGATAATAACGATAATAAATATTCACAATGAAATATTCGTCAAACTATAACCATATAAAATCACCTCCTTCGATTTGTTGCCAATTCTTGCAAGATTCAAGAATGTTTAACGATACCAGGTAGTGCGAGCAATTATTAATTACCATATCGGTTAGGGAATAATTGTATGTATTTGTATAGAAGATGCGTAGCAGGAATGTATGTATATGAATACTTGTAAAGATGAGTTACCATCATCATCGTGAACTTTTAGCACATCTTCAAACTTCATCTTCAAACGATATAGCATATCATATGAACCAATATTGCCTACAGCAGCAAAATAAATAAGGTCCCTACTATTACTATCATGTTTATTTTACCCAGCACTCATTACGCGAACTATAGAGGCATTTTTGCAAATGCTAATATCAAAAGCATTTCTGATCTGACACCTGACCTATACTCTTACGCATCAATATTACATAATAATATGTTTTTGCTAAAAAGATGCATCAAGATTCCCTCATATAAAAGTAAGTAATAGTAATAGGTTGCAAATGACAATAATTTGAAATACGATTAGGTATCCAACAGAATCAGTTATAGTAATTTGTTTTGTATGAATCGTAGCAGCTAAAATTATCGGACCGTAGTGATCGATAAAAGATTTCAGCTACAGTAGAACAAGCCAGTGTGTATTCCTTATCACATGAAATTTGCTTTGTACTAAAGTAAATAGGCAACTTTTTGCTTTACTTTTTTCTGATTATATGAAAAGTATTGCATGAAAATTATTTTGTTTCTAATGTGTACAGCTAGGATAAAATTCATAGGACTCCTATCAAAACTATCAATGGTTGCTTGACCACTATTTCGATTCCGAACACACTATTGAAATTCGCATTGATAATCATACTAATTCAATTTGTTAACTACAAATACAATAAACAATTTCCTTTTTTGCAAATAGACTCTGTCAAATCATTAAACGGAAGGAATAATAGTTTGATGAACTTTGATTCACTTTTCATAAAGGAACACGGATATTTGATATTTTCCTCGTAATTTAATTAGCAGTTCGTAAAGTTGCAACTATGCTATTGAAACTTCTAAAACGCTTGCTCAAATTCCAATTACTTATTACTATATAGTTACTAGTTTTGAAAATCAGGGAACGTTACTATACTTTATGTGATTTCAGGCAGAACAAGTTAGTGAAGATTTTTTTGCAAGTTATTTTGCAGCTCGGCTATATTATCGTAAATAAATAATGACGGGACATGCGAAAAACCGTGTCAAACAAGCTTTTTGTTTGTACACACGAGTGTACACTAAATGCAAGTTGTGAGTGATCTATCTGTTTGTCACCCCTGTTTATGCATAACGCAGATTCGTTTGGGCCATATTTTCAACGTTTAATTTGTTGAGCTAACTTTTTATCACTCTGTTAAATAATGTGGATCACACGTTTACACAGCTACTTTATTTTTCATACACATTTCCTTTATTAAAAGTTTATTTCACACTACGCACATGATATTACAATTGCATGCTTTGTACTAGACACTGTAGACACATTACAGACATCGCGCTACTTTAATGTATAATTTTAATGTATAATAAGTATATCTGTCTACATTAAAGCTTTTGAAGAATTTCTCACAGAAGAAGACGCATCCTACGAAATAACTTTTTTTTCTTTTCTGGATTAATTATATTGATTAGTAGGTTTGGGACAATTAACGAAATCAACTTTTATTGTTCCTACAAAATATACTGTCTACTTTGTATGTGTACATAGTCATTATATACGTAAATGATTGTCGGAAGAGTTATTATCTACTGAACGGTGTACCCTGAATTATTATGTAAAAAAGTTGAAATTCATTCCCAGTTTCTCAACCCAAGGGAAATGGGCAATATATATATTACAAAAATAATGGCACTGGAATCCTTTGAGTACGAAACATACTACAATACACATATAGCCATAACTAGTACTTTTACTTTTTTAATTGACTAGGATATCCACATTTACCTGCTGGATTTTGGTTTCTAACTAAATGAGAAAATAAGTTCGATAATATAAAGTTTCTTATATATTAAGAGTAAGTAAAGACATGTCAATAGTACTGCAAAATACTTAAATCTTAATACTAAGAACTATAATTACATTCGGTTTAATAGAAAATTTCAGTTAGTCGTATTTACTTATGATGGATTGCACTGTGCGAATAAGCTCAGCATCTAACTGTCCAGATTTACCCGTCAAAAATAGATTGCTACCCTCAAGTGGAGGATTGCTGTATTGCTTGCTGACAGTTGAACTACTTGATGAGTAGCCTCCGTTGTTTTGGTTGTTATTTCTCTGAGGAGCTCTATATTGTTGCTGATTATCTCGTTGATTGTTAGCATTGTTGAAAAATTGTTGTTGAGGTCTTATTTGTTGATTGTTGTTTTGGTTCTGGTAACCACCTTGGGATTGCTGTTGGGGTTGTGCATACTGTTGCTGATTTTGAGATTGGCTGGATTGATATCCACCGTTTTGTTGCTGGTTAGATTGATATCCACCTCCTTGTTGCTGTTGTTGATTTTGAGAGCGAATGGTTTGATATCCTCCAGATTGCTGCTGATTTTGAGACGGACTCGCTTGATATCCTCCGGATTGTTGTGATTGTTGGTAACCTCCTTGGTCTTCTGAGACAGCGGTACTTCGTGCTTGTTGAATTTCGAAGTTATTAGTTCCAGAAGTTGCAGGAAAGCCATAGTTCTGTCTAATTTGTGTGTTTTGTTGGTATCCACCTTGAGAATTTTGCTGATTATCATTGTTTTGTAATCGTTGCTGCTTGAGACGCAGGATAGCTGGTTCGGAAGGCTTTTTGGTAGCCCGATTACTAGTCTTCTGTGACTTAGCGTTTGTCTGTTTTACTTTACTCGTGGCAGCACGAATCGGCTGTCGAGAAGTAGATTCTCCACGATTTCCACCTGATCGAGGTTGATTCTGGCCTTGTAAAAGCTGAGCAATATTTTGAGGTCGTCCATTAGATCTTGAAGAAGATTTTCCTTGGGACTGTGATGATGGTCTTCTGTTGGAATTTGATGAGGCTTGAGAACCACCCGAAGAAGCGGGTTGTGCCCGATTGGCAGAATTGTTTCTGTTGGATGTTTTCTTGGGTTTCTTGGGTTGCTTCTTATTATTTCTGCTCCCTGTTCCTCTACTTTCAGGACCTACGACAACACTATCATTTTCACTGTCACTGTTTGGTGGTGGATTTGATGGAGTCTCAACATTGGAATTATCATTGGAACTTTGAGATCCCCATACCGAGCCTCCTTGTTGCACGGTGAACGGGTTTTCGAAAGTGGTAAAGGCAGACTGGAATAATCCTTGGCCAAAAGTAGGCTGGAAAAATGAAGGGATCACAGGTCTTATGATGGTTCCTTGGAAATCAGACGTGGAAATTCCGTTATTTGTTTTTCCCTTTGCCTGCGACTTTTTATTGTTGCGTCTTTTCGTAGGTACATCGTTTTCCTGTTCTGCACTTTCTTCTTCCTGTCCAGCATTTTCAGCCTCATCAGTTGCTTCGTCATTTTCAGGAGTTTCTTCAGGCTGATTCTCTAGTCTTTCACTTTGTCCATCTTCGTCATCATTTTGCTCTATTTGTTCTACCTCGTTGTTTGGATCGGACTCCAAATTGGCAGTTTGTTCCTCCTGCTCATCTTGCTGTTCCTTATTGTCACTTTCGGCATCGTTATTTGGTTCATCTTCCAAATTTTCGTCCTCTACTGGCTCTTCTTGTTGTTGTTGTTCCTCTTCTTCTTGTTCTTCTGCCACTGGTTTCTTATTTCCTTTCTTTTTATCATTGCTTCGACCTCGAGAATTCACTTTTGTGTTAGCGTTAACAGTGCTTGTAGTCAGGAATTGAAGGGGGAAATCTGGAAGAGGGACGATTGGGATTGGAGATGAGAATGCGGACACTGGGGAAAGTAATGTAACTTTCTTCACATAAGTATCCGGAGGAGCAATTACTTGTTTCACGTACGAGTGTAATGATTCGTCAGGGGAATATGTTGAAACTGTTGATGGAGCGGAATAATGTGTTGGTGCTGCATGATGATGATGATTATGATTATGACTGTGACCGAATGATTTTGTGTAAGATGTGCTGTATGGGATTGGCCCATCAGGTAGAACGTGTCTTGGCTGGAGAGCTGCAATAGTAAATCAATAATTAATATCTTGAATATTTTCAATCATAATATAACAATTCTCTAGCTCAAAATCATGAAATAAAAATGATCATAATATTATTATGATTCACTAACAGTAATAAGGATTGGAGCTTCCACTAGTTATATAACCATAAGGAGAATCCGGAAAACCAGGGCGGGCTAAAGATGTTCCTACAGTTAATACTAAAAATATAACCACACCGTAACCACAAAATATCCTCTGGATGTCCATGATTCAAAGTTATATTATTCTGTCACTTCCTAACAAAAGACTGACAGAATATTTCACCGAAAATGCACAACAAACCGAAAGGAAAAGTAGTCTGTGTCCAACTTAGTTCACTATAATCAGTCCTTCGTATTCCGTATCTAAAATGAAAATAATGTAGGAATACAGGAAGCAAAATGCTTTTATAATCACGGCAAAAATCCTATGCTTAAGATTTGTGTTTCTAACACAAATGTGTGATGGATAATATTCCTCATTGACTCATAACATTAGACGGTAGGTAATGGAATATGATGCTTATATAATAATAAGCAAGCAGCTAAAGGTAGTAGATTCTTCAGTGTGCAAAAACTGTAAAAGAAGTAGTGCCGCTAATGGAAACTTCTAAGGATATAGGCTCGTTAGAACTAAGTAGGTAATTTAATTCATATACCTAGGCACTAGCTCTAATGTAGCAGAGTGGGTCATCATGAAATCTACGAAATTCAAAGTTTTGCATACACAGATCTGCAGTGGGTCAGTGAAGATATTGAATAATATGAAATGAACCTCTTCGTCTGTCCCCATAACAGGCCACCTCAATACTACCATCACTTTTACTGTCTTTTGATGTTTTAGTTATGTAAGATCCAACACAATAGACACAACTTACTAAATAATATCTACAGATGGAATTCAGCCACATAAGAGATGCATTACCGGTTTTCTTTGGTGCATGCATAGTTGTAGTTGTGTTTGTGTATATCTAAGTACATTGTGTTTTTCATCGATGCTACACGTTTTCTAATATGCAGTTCATCTGTTCTCTCCAATTTACTATAACCTATCCCTGTGCATATTTTTTTTAAAATATTTTCTCGTCTTATTTTGCTCTTGTTTCACCTATAATGTGCTTTTCTAACATATCGTGCTAGAGTTTTTTATTGCACTAGAGTGTTATTGTAGAATTGATGTAAGATAGGTAGCCTATTCTCGAGCGGTCGTTTACTTATACACTACACCTAGGTACCTGTTATAGTTACTGTGGCTTCTATGATATCACCCTATTTAATCATATATAATGATATGCTTTCTTCTTCACCAACTGTTATTATACCGTATTGTCTTTGATTGCTAATTTCAAAACTAATTGCTTCAAAAAGGAGATATTCGTTTACGTAATAACGCTTTTCTGATCAGCACATCTAAATAACACGGGTAGGTACATAATAAATTACCATTTACTGTGGATAAGTACACTTGTCGTACAGGCAAAAAATAATATTATTTACATAAAAGAAATAATAGCTTTGCAAATTGAATTTTCCTACCTACTATACGGATATGATTTTTATGGGGAAAATAGATTAGATACGCACGTAATCCAAAGAAGATGAGCATAATGTCATTATATTATTAATGGAAGACGAGGAAAAGGAAATACTAAAAGCAGGAAAGGAAAGATGTTCCTTCTAAGAATCTTTTGGTACAAATTGGCAATGAAGGTATGAGTACATTTCATCGTTCATCCTAAATCTTAACACCTAAGATGTCTAATGATAAAATGTTTTTGCTTGAGTATTGTATATGTTTACATATATCTGTCTGTAAATAGGTTCTTATATTTATATAACATTCATTGCGTTATTTTAGGCTTTGTTTAGACTCGAGATCTGAAAATTAAAGTTTTGCATCTAGTGCTGCTTGAAGAGTATTAAGAGTAGAATGGCTAAGCACACATATACAAAACGTACCTTATTTTATGCTAATCAGTTGAATTGCATCAGGCATCTATAAAATAATTTATATTCGCATAAGGATATTACTCATCTTCAACGACAGATCATCCACCTACATTCACCTAGTTTTACGATTGTTTTATCTCTGTACAAGAATCTACATTCCCATATGCACTCTTGTATTAGTTTCATTTTATTAGATATGGTACTATCTATCTTCATTGTTACTGCCTATTATAAATATGCATATATGGGGATTGAAAATGGGCCTACAAAAAATGGACAGCATCGTAAAAATAAGGGTCAAACACCGGCAATTCTACTGTGGCAATGGATTTTTTAGCTGCCTATGTAAGTAATTCCTTGTTTGATGCTCAGTTCTTTATTAGACTTTAATTAGGAGTGTTCTGCTTGAAGCACTGCACTGGGTACTTGCGTGTATGGTTCAAGCCTAAAAGAGATACAAAATAACTTTGTACCTAATCTAGAGCTAGGTAGTTTAGATTTCAAATGGTGTAATTTTTTTAATAATAAAAAGCTACATATTTCCTGTAAATCTGTAATGGCTAAGTGCTTGAAAATATCATAGTATACTTGGTGTAATATACATAAAGCATAGCAGATAAACCTTGGACACGGTTATTGGTTGAAGCACGCTAAGGTGATGTTGTCACATGCATGACATAGGGTTAATTAAACAATTAACTTTCTATAATTCTACAACTTAAAAGTGGAAATATCTAAGTCATACAGTAGTGGCACGCATTTTATATTTTCAAACAAGCAAGTTATAGAGCATAATAGACAGAAACGTCAATTTTCATACACGTATGTATTTAGTTTGACGAAACCATTATTTCTTTCTTCCTTTCATAATGCTCTTAAAAAGGAGTGAATAATGAATGCATAATAAATTATTAATGCATATTTTAGAGTTTATTAGTCTCAATCATTGTAAATTGCATTATTAATGGAGAATTGATTAGGAAGAACAATGATTGTGTATCGACCAGCTCATTTGAATTAGGGCGAATGTATTTTGTAGTACAATGCCGAGACCGTGCGTAATCTGTGTAATGGGACGCAAACAATCTTTGTATCTAGTAAGTAGGTGTGACTGTGTGACACTTTGTCATTATTAAGTTGATTTAATAATTTACGTAGAATTGTATCTGTATAGCTCATGTTTAATATTCATAAAACCTTCTTGTGTTTAGTATTTTGCTTACTAAATGAAAATTGACACAAATTGAGTTGAGTCAACTTGCACATTAATCTAATTGATAGTTTTGGTTTACTTGACTAGTTCCTTCAACTTATTACTATATAGGTACTGCAAAACATATACAAAAACTACATATGTACATACATGCGTGTAGCACTAGTATTATTTTCTCCTAACTTGTTAAAAGTGTCAATGTAACAATTCTCTTCGCCAAGGAAAATGATTTACCTACTATTGATTCCGTAGCGTATATTTTTTAGTGTAAAATTGTAATCTGTAAAATTATGTATTACAAATTAGAAGAACTAACACATTCTGATTTGTTAATCAGATAGTAATATCAGGGTAGAAAGGCAAATAAGTAGTTGCCAGACGTCACAGAGGTACGGGGTGCCTACTATAACAGCAGAGATTCTCTAAAATTATTGTCTCTTCGATGTAGAATAGCAAGAATATAATTTCCTCGCGTTAGGTTAAGCAGCAAATATTTTATGCTTACTTCACCATCATCGACGCAAATGTATTGATGACCTATCTAAAAATGATTTCCGTAGTTTTGTTTTATTTGGTATACTATGTAGTTATCAACCCAAAAGGTGCTACTTCTTGTAGTCGAAAAGTAGGGGAGGATAATAACGCTGCACGCTGGCACGACACAACTCAGAGACAAGGAAGATAAACGTATAGAATATGGATATGCATGGAATACAATAAATGGGAAGGCAGAGTCAACATAATGGGCACGTATTCAAAATTATTATTGCTTGAGTTTTATTACTATAATTCATGCGTGAATAATATGTAGGTAATTGCTCATATGTTTCATTTTCAAACGCTGAAATTGGTGAGCTGCTCATCTTCACAGGTCAAGGGTCGTCTGTTAAATTGCTGTTCGTGTATTTTGTTGGTCGTAAGCGATGTGGTAATCTTTGATGACTTAGGCCCCATGTCTAAACTATGCCATCCTCTATTCATATGACGGATGTACTTCTCAATGGTACCTTTGATGCTTTTCATTTTCTCTTTTCTTGTAATGTATTTGGTTGTGGGCATAAGTTCCTCTTCTCGTGACATATACTTACATTGCAGTTACATCTTTTTTGTCAACCAATCAATACCAGTAGTCAATGAACTAAGTAATCTTCTGAACATTTTTTACGTTATTGTCATTTAGAACATTTATGCAGAGAATTGCAAAGATGACTATGTCCAACCTGTCCAACACAAAGTTATGTTTAAATCTGTGTTACATTGGAGCACTTGCACCTGCTCAAATGTAACCGGTTACATTGGCTCTAATGTAACCGGCTACCATAAAGCATCCTTGCTGTACTCTGTACTCCACCTGAATGTGCTCTAATGTAACCGTGTATGTAGACAAATGTAGACGAAAGGAACTGAAGGTTACAACGAAAACTGATTTACTGACGACGATTATTCATTACATTCATTGACAATTCTAGAGGAAGAGATTGACCACTGACT
>JABASI010002631.1:0-18982 GCA_019776505.1 Tomocerus nigrus
GCTAATTAAAAGTGATGAAAAAGTGAAGCCTCCCCCCAATGAATTTCCTGGCTACGCCCTTGTATCGCGGCACAATTTTTTTGTGATAAGACCAAGGGAATGCAATTTTTGTCTTGACATCGCCATTTGCATTGCATATAAAAATATGTCGTTGCACTTAATTTTTATCTAAAATTGGAAGGGGTCGATTTTGTGTAAAAAATACGAAAACTGAAAGCTGTATGGACTGGAATGTTTAAGGGTTTCTATCTGAGTTTTATATATATTGTCGTATTGTCGGATACCAAATGGAGAAATAATTGATAAATTGAGAAAACCACTATATAATAATTGAGACAATTAAAAGGCGTGAATTAAATTTTTGAGAATCATCAGTATTTGGAAATTGGGAAATAATTTTTGAAAGTAATTTTTATTGACAAGGACACTGAATTTTGGGGAAAAGGTGCGTAATGTTTTGAGAACCAATATTGAATCTTACCAATATATTATAAAATCAATGATAGGGAATTTTTTTCAAGAATATTAACTGTTAATTAAATAAATTAATAATGTTGATCTTTGGAAGCAGTGAAACAGATTACTAGTACTATGATTTAGTTCATTTTAAATTATGGAAATCGAGAATGAAATAATTTAAAACTAAAGCACTATATTTTCTCTGGTTTTGTCAGAATTCCTCATTAATTGACAAGTAAATAGTTTGTGCATCCGAATGTCCATAATCATAAATGAATACTTACCATCTCTAATATACGTATCTAAGCGTACTGAAAAGTTATTGCGATAATTATCATTGAATGCTACATTTTACAAAACCATTCTAAAATATTAATTATTTATGAGTAGTTCAATTACCAAAACTGCACAAGGTACAGAGTACAGAGTACAGGACTACAGGTACATTACACTGCATATTTAAATGGCCAGAGTTTACATATAAATGTGCAATTTTGGAGAGTTACATAAATAGAAATAATAATATGAACTGTTAGTGTGTTGGCTAAAATAAATAAGTAAAGTATAATTCGATGAGGAATATTAAGCAACGATAATATGATACCATTATTGTTGTTATTCTTCATTATTGGCGAAACCCCATTAAGTAATGCAATTAAATGCAAAAATGCATAGCTAAAAATATATATTTAAGGGGCACAGTGAGGATACCGCGAAGCTTGGGCAGGTAACATTGTGTGACTGATTTATTTTTGTACCGCTATAATTGAAGTGTGTGGAAGGAGCCCAGTAGACACAATTTTAGTGCAGTGCAGTGCAGCGATACAGCGAGTAAGGTTGAAAGTTAGCATGAATCAGAATTAAGTTGCAAGTATTTTATATTGCAGTCATCGAGTCATCAATCTCAGATTTTGTTGAAAGATTCAGTGTTCATTTTCAAGTTTTGTTTTTGTTTTATTTATGTATTTTGTATATCAAGTAAATCTTCGCCTTCTTCGTAATTCAAATGTCTATACATCTAGATATTTTGTATTTCGATTGTTGGATTTGCTATGATTCTTAATTTAGTTTCTTAGTCAGTCTAATCTTCGACTTATACCATTTTTTATTTGAAATTGCATCGTGGTGCACAATCAAAATTTTTATTGCAGACATATGATTTCATGACACAAGTGAAAATACAATAAATAATTGATAACTAACAACTAACGATTTGATACACAGTTGACAACAACAGGGCAAAGGAACTACGACAGGCACTCTGGATTCGACCGTCCGTATATTATTATTTAGTGACTCAGGGATTAAAGTCACAAAAGCTAGCACTATAATATTTTGGTAGCTTGTAATTGACGAATCACTACGTCTGGCGTCCGACTGGTCTAACGGTTTATTTGCCCTTCAGTGATCAGTTGAATTTTTTTTCTTACCGTTTCTTTGGATCGCCATAATAAGGTTAGTTTAATTATTAATTAATTTCTGATATCATATTTATTATGTTATCCATTGCGTGACATCTACATCCATGTATTCGTTGACAAATAAATAATAATATGCAGAAAATAGCAATAATAAATAATGCATAACTAAGAAATATTAGTCGCCCTTTTATTATTGTCTGTTGGTTGGTGCCCTGACAATCCAAAATTTTTAATACAGGTCGTTTTAAGAGTTTGACTAGAGTCTGACTAGTCGTTTTAAAAAATTTAACTTTTCCACAACCGTCCTACTAAAATATTTCAGAAACCAGGCAAGACAAAATTCTATTGAGCTGTAGTATTTTTTCTTAACCCAGCTGACGACAAAGTGTACTGACTGTGTCATCACACACATTTTACATTTTCTGACAGATCATTCTTAAAAGTTCTTTAGAACATTGCAAGACAACATTTATCAAAGCAAAATAAAAATATGTGACCTTACATGAATTTGAAAAATATTGATTTTTTAAAACCACGCTACATGTTGTTTTAACCCAATATGTTTTTATAGCTGTAAAAGATGGCAAGCAGGCCATCAGGAATTCGCCCTCCTACTGCCGTGAAGGCACCTGCAAACCCGAGTGCTTCCGTTTTACCTCGTCCTTCCGGATTGCCAATGATGAGAAGGGGATTGAGTTCTTTAAGCCAGAGTGATCCTGACAGTGGCTCCGTGGCAGGGGCTCACAATCAAACCTTAAACGGTAAGTCACGATTATTAATTTCTTTATTTTTGTACTATGTGCTTTTGAAATTTATTGGGCAAATCTGAATTTCGAAGGTTTCGGTTTTACAGATACAGCCGTAGGATTCGAGCCCACTGACAATTTTACAATTGGTGACACTGTATGGGTTGGTGGTTTAAAAAGGGGTAAAATAGCATACATCGGGGAGACTCAGTTCGCCAAGGGCGAGTGGGCAGGAGTGGTCTTGGATGATCCATTGGGTAATTAATTTTCAATATATCATTGCATGTGTACTCTGTAAGAGTTGCGTATGATTAATTCTGAGTGTTAATTAGGTAAAAACGATGGAACTGTATCTGGATGTCGTTATTTTCAATGTGAACCACTTCATGGAACCTTCACTCGTCTAAGTAGACTTTCTCATAAACCAATTGATCCGTCAGGCAGCTTTGAGGGGGATGTTAGTATGAGTTCACAAATGAAAGCACTAGATAAGTTGCGCTCGCCTTCTCCAACCCCGTCTCAATGTAAATCTCCTAGTCCAGGAGTTGGAACTCCTACTCGTTTAGGAAGTCCAGCTCCACTAAAAGTTGGGGATAGAGTGATTGTTCAAAGTACAACGGGTACTAAGCGTGGAGTCTTACGATTCATGGGCAGTACTGATTTTGCCGCTGGAGATTGGGCAGGAATTGAACTAGATCAACCGGTTGGTAAAAATGACGGCTCCGTCGGAAACAGACGGTAAGTCTAATTTTCGATTTTAAATATTTTAATGATACCTTTAACTTCCACTTAATAAGTCAAGTGCAACTTTCTAACTGTTACGAAAGATATTACATTCCAATTTGTTCATTCCTTTTTCATTAGATCTTTTTTTTGTAATCTTTATGTAGATATTTTCAATGTCGGGATAAATATGGATTGTTTGCACCAATATCTAAAGTCAGCAGTTCTCCAATGAACAGAAGACCGAGTAGCTCTAATCTTCGAAGACAATCGTCCCGGGAGTCATTAATATCTAATATTTCCAGCGCTTCGTCTGTGGCTCCAAGTAGCTCAAGGGTAATTAAAAAAGATGTAGTATTTGTCGCTTTTCAAAACACATACTAATGTACTAATCATATTTTCTATTAATAATTATGTAGAGAGCTTCAGCACACATGAGAACTCAATGCCTGCCGTCATGTTCTCTGCAGGTATTTTAAATACATTGAAATTATATCTTGTTTGCCGCACCTCGTCTTTGTATTACTTTATTAACATAATTTAATATTTACAGATTGTTCTGAAAGAAAATGAAAAACATACTGAACAATTGATGAAAGAGCGGGATATGGATAGAAATGAACTTGCTCTTATTACCAAGCAATACGAAGAGTGTCTTCAGGAACTAAAAGCATCACGAAGCGAATATATAAAAGTAAGACAAATTAAATTTAATAGTACTTGAATGCTCTAGTTACTGGTTTTTGAAAAATGAATATACAACTGAATTAGGTATAATATTTTTTAAAATAAAAGTAAGTATACTCATCACTTATTTATTAATTAATAGCTACAGCAGCAGTGTGCACAAGAACTAGCGTCGAACAAGGCCGATGCTGAAGTGGTGACTTCCTTAAAGCTTCAATTGGAAGAGGAATACAGAAAGTACGAGGATTTGCTGTTCGGGCTGGAGGAGGAAAAAATAGCCAAGAGCGATTTACAAGCCCAATTGGATACCTTTGCAGATTTAGATGTCCACAAAGATCAATTTGAAAAACAAATTGCCGAACTTAAAGAGCAATTGGAAAGCACAAACCAAACTCTAGCCGCAAAGTCATCCATCATAGAAGAAAAAGTTAATGAGTTAAGCGATGCGAACAAAAATATTGAAACTTTGAAAAATGAAATAACCGAAAGTATGGATACTGTGAGTCATACTATTCAGAATTACGAGGAGAAATTAAAGATAACTTCGGAAGCTGCCCAAAAAGATCAGGAGCTAATGGAGAAAAGATTCAAAGGTGAATTGTAACTTTAATTGATATGATGCATCCATTTATTGAACTCCTTTGTTACAATAAAATATTTATTTAGATCTTGAGAACTTGGTGGCTAGCAAAGAGCAATTGATTCGCGATTTCCAAGTCGAACATGAAAAATCGTCAAGCGATGTGGATGATTTAGCATCAAAGCTACGAAAAGCTCAGTCAGAATGTGATAGATTACAAGAGCATAAAAGTCGCTTGGTAATGACTTTAAAAAGCTTTATACTTATTGACATCTTAATTGACAAGCGAACATAAAATTTAAATCAGTTTTTTATTCAATTTATAGGAGGATGAAGTCATGAATCTAGTCACTTCAAATAGTTCGTCTTCTGATGGCCTTAAGCAAGCTTTGATAGAAAAGGATAAAAATTTGGAGATTTTGTTCCAAAAATGTAAACTTATTGAATCCGAAGGGGAAGATAAGTTAAAAATGAATCTGGCTCTGCATAAGCACCATCAAGAAGAATGGGCTAGCACGGAAGCATCTCTCAAGGAGGAAATCAGTAAGGTATCAACACAGTTGAACAATTGTGTAAGTAAAAATATACTATGATAAATGTTCCACAATTATTTATGATTCAGAAATGCACTATTTTAATCCTATTTGACTATTTAAATATATTATTTTTGTGCTTCTTAAGAATTTGATGCTGGATAAAGAGAAAATCGCAAACGAAGAGTTCCGCACTGCTCTTGCTGCAAAACTACAGGAAATGAACATTCTAAAGCAATCTTTTGTGACTGAAAAAAAGGACCTCGAGTTAGAGTATTCAAATAAGCTAAAGACTGTACAAGACACTGCAGAAGCTTCCATTATGCAACTCAAGCAGTTGGTACAGGATAGTCAACAAAGCATGAAAACCAAAATGGAACAATTGTCCACTGAGAAGTTGGAGCTCGAAAAGAATAACGAATCTTTACAAAAGCAAATTAATGATCTTAATAATCAAATTGGGAATCAGCAACAAAATACAAAAACTCTGGTCGAGAAAATGCAGAGTGAAATAGCACATGTTGGCTCGGAGCGTACTGAAGCTGATCGTCAATTACGTCAATTAGGAGCTGAATTGTGAGTCGCAAGATTTGTATGCTTTACGTGGTGTATAGTAACATAAGTTAATTTTGGGATCATTTTAAAATATTCTATTTGGGTTTCCAGGGAAGTAGTTAACGAAAAGGTTGGCGAGTATGAAAAATGTAAGGCTGAAAATCAAAAACAAATTGCGGAGTTGCTGGAATCTCTTAATGTTCTTCGAGTAGATTTGACTGAGCACGAAAATAAAAATTTGAAACTGGAAAACACGTAATAGTCTATAATTACATTCTGATAGGGAATCCTTAAAAATACGTAGATGTTTATATAATTAACAGTTTGACATTGGTTGTTTCCTTCTTTTAGTTTGGTTGGTTTGGCAAAATCATCCGAAGCTGAAAAGGAGTCTTTTAAGTCTACTATTGCGGAAAAAGAACGTGAAATTTCGACACTTAAAGAGAGCATTGCCAAAACAGCATCTGATATCACACGAATGAAAGAAGAAATTGATTTTACCAAAGCAACATTAAAAGAAAAAGAAGCTGCCATCTTAACCTATGAAAAAGAAAGCCTTGAAAGCCGAAGCAAAAATGGTAAAAAAGGACTTTTCATAATCCAATTTCTTCAATAGTGTACATTGTTATGGCATGAATGTTTTTAAAATACAAAAATACTTATATTTATATTTGCTGAAAGTTCTAAAAAATGAATTTTTACAAAAATCTTGCTTTAATGTTTTCAGCGGACGCTGCTCCCATTGTAGATGGAGTTGTAAATCCTGATGCTCATATCAACTTCTTAAACTCAATTATAGTTGATCTGCAAAAGAAGAATGAAGATCTTGAAAAGAAGTTAGACATAGTTTTAAATGGCGGAAGACTCTCTGACGCTAATTAGTATGACATTTTTGACATTTCGTTCCCTAAATTTGGCATTATTTTTTATATCATTGATTATCTAATTGCACGTATACTTTTTGTAGCAATACTGTTAGTGGTGGTCCATCTACGTTGACGAATTTCCAGGCTCCACGTCTTTACTGTGACATTTGTGAGCAATTTGATAAGCACGATACTGAAGATTGTCCAACTCAAGAATCAGAGCCCAACAACAGTCACCATAATTTGCCTAGAGGAGGCACACGACCATACTGTGACACATGCGAAGGTATAAATGCTTAACGTTTCCTTAGTTCTAGTAAGAAAGTAAGAACTAACATTTTCTGGAAAAACGTTACAAACAATTGCATGATTATTTTTTTTAGTTTTCGGGCACTGGACTAAGGATTGTGATGATGGAGAAACTTTTTAATCTCTCAGTGATCTTTGAGCAATACCAATTAACAATACTGCAGACATCACTCATGCGCTCAAAAAATACAGACACCCCGTAAGTTACAATAATGAAAATACAGGTTTGTTGTGCCTTTTAATTGCAGTTGCTTACTGGTTATGTAATTTCTTATGATGTACAGCTTTCAGAACGAAGTGTATGTTTTACTACTATTTGAGTTTTGCACCAATTAATAAAGCTATACTGCATAAGCAATAACTACTGTACCTACTTTTTAAGATGTTTGTAAGCAAAATAACAATCACATCGCCTATACAAGCAATCCTTTTATTGTGTGCTAAAAATGTTATAAAAATGTTTTAAAATTATGTTAAGCAAATTATTATGTTTCCCTGGCCTATACAGATAAAAGTGTTGAATAGATTTATAGAATTTAAAGTGCAGATAATAAAAAAGTGTGTTGACAGTGTAAGCAATGAGATAAATAACTTTTACTGCCAGTATAGCAGTAAAATTTTAAGTTTTTAAAAGCAAAGCTTTGGAAAGAGATGTTAAATCTGTTTTTCTTTTTACCAATTAACTATAATTATATGTATTGTTTTAAATAGTGTAAGTTTTGATTTTATTCTATTTTGAATTCAATATTCGATTGCAGTTGTTGAGTTTCCAGAGACAAGTATTGATGTAATTTTAATTTGTTTTATTATAGGAATTTGCCTTATACGTTGAATGGTAATTATTACGCTTAGTATGGTAAACTTGTAGCTATTGTTAGTAATAAAAAGTTTTTGTTTTTGTATCAAGTGTGACTGAGCTAGGAACAAAGAGTGCAGCTAGTACATACCCCCATAACTACGTTACACTGCATTGCGTTCTAAAGATCCGAAATAAAGAGAAGGATTTCTAAGGAGTGTAGTGTAATGTATACGAAATGCAAAATATGAACCTCAATGTATTTATAATTTAGCAGTCAGCACCAATTAAATGCTTAATTGTCGTTTTCCAAAAATGTCAGAGACTGGTTAGTTGTTATTGAGTTAAACTGTTTGTTTAATTATGTCACGTAATTATTCAATTGAAACTAGTCCTTTAATTCACAAGTCCAAGTTGAAGTTCAAAACTTGAAAAATAGTATTTTACTTTATTAGTAATCATTTTTTAAATTTATTGATTACCTGATTCAAATATATAGTAACACAATAAAAGCTAGGATAATTGTTATCTTATGCATGTTTCCTAGCATTAAATATCCCAAGATCTTTTTGCAACGATGTTTTAAAATGCATAGTTAATGAACCATTTTTTCGATCCTACATAATTAATATGCTGGATAATCTGAGTAGCTTGATTTTAATCGAAAATCCGTTTTATAATATTATGCTCTTGATATGATTTATTTAAGCATTTTCCAAAAATCATTGTAATTGGCCGTTTTTTTAATTTTCTTGAAAATAATTTGACATTATTTAAAAGTAGATGCACAATGAGTTATAAAGATTTGTAGCTTTCGTTTTAAGCTAATTATAGATGTGAAAGACTGGTTTGTTTGCGTTTTCTGACATGATACAGTTTAATGTATCTTCCATGGTGTTCGTATGTATCGTAAATGCACATTTTAAATATTTAAGTTTAGTGATCGTAGTATTACTATTGTATTAATGCCGCTCCTTTACTTAAATAGTTACTGAATTATCAAATGTTTGTTACTCCATAAGGTACCTTGATTGTATTTATTAACGTTTTAAATGTGTCCCAATGTGCCTGTCAATGGCACTATTTTCTCACTAGTAATTAGGTGACATAATTTATCATTTCACTAAATAATCCATGTACATTGAATAAGTGCCTCTGAATTTTCCGTATCACATAATTGTTGTAAAATAAGTTTTATTGACTAGACACGAACAATAATGTCGTTAGAAATATATAGTTAACAACTCGCTATTTGTTGTAAATGTCGTAAAAATGTGGTGTAGTAACGTCTAGCGCTCTAACTTATTTGTACTATAGCTCTCTGTCGCAGTTGTCTGTGAAAATGCTAATACACTTAATGTATTAGCTGTCCAATACGCAAAAATTACTTGGTGAACAATGTCAGCATCGTCCTGAAATATTACTAGTTGGTATGTTTAATGAAGGCGCTAGTATCATACAACATTTTGCAGCTGTTGTAACAAAAACAAATAAAACTACGAACAGTAAATAATAATACTGTTTCCTGTCCTTGCTCCCTTTCAATTAGTAGGTGCTCAAATTTTGAGATATGAATATCTAGTAAATAATCAAATACTAGATGATTAGATGTTATTTGTAATGTTTTTAAAAATATTTAATGCGACACTCTTTCAAACAATTGTTATTGGTTATTAATAGGCTCTTAGTACAAAGTTTTCTCATATTCTTTGTGAACCAAGTATTCTCAAATAAAATAAAATCGCCAAAGACGTCATTAGAGTAACTTTTAGTTTCAACTGTCAACCTTCATTTTTGCTATTCATTTGCTGCGTATTAACTCATTCTGTCATTTCCTATTATCATAGTTATTCCATTCTTACCTCACTAATTAATATTTATCAAATGAGTATCATTGTGCAAACACTTTAATACATCATCCATGGCAAATGTCAATAGAAAAACACAATAATTGCCTGGCCACAGAAGTTGCCAGTTTGTTCCATGCTACAGTATATAGTGTTGCTAAATGTATATGATATGGGCATAAAGGTGGCCGTGCTTGGATGGAACGGACAAATAGATTGGCCTACATCGAATCATCATGTTTCATCATCACAAGAACTTCCACAACGAAATGTATGTTATGAGAGTTATAACTTCATGAGTAACTCTAGGGGGTGACCCAGGTGCCTTTTTTGTCTCCCAAAAATTATCAGCAAAAAAGAGGTGCATTTTTTCTAAGTAAACTGCATTTTTCATTGAAATATAATATACGTAGCTTATTGTCAAAATTAACTAAATATCGGCAAATTTTCTCTTGTGTCCAAAAGTGACATAATAATGTCAAATCCAGTTAGATGAGCATCTCCCAATTTTTTTAAATGACTAATCAAGAATAGTGGTGGAATGGTCACAAACAAAAGCAACAAAGTCAAAGTCAACTCATAATTATTTTCCACGATAAAAACCACAAAAAGACATCAAAGAGCTAAAAGCTGCGACAATTGGAGTGTATGAGTTCGAACATCTGGATTTATACATTCACAGTTATTTTTACTTTTACCATTCCTCTTCCTGTATTGAGGATTTTGATTGACCTTTACGAAGGGGAAAGTTAGATCGCAAAAATATTATTTCGGATCTACAGTGATATAGTAGGTAGCAATGAATTTCACAATAAAATTGCTCTAGGCAAAGGCGTTGTATGTGCGATCACACAACATCATGAATTAATGCAGTAATTCGCCATCGATATATGCAAATAATAGAGATAGTATAGGTATTCAAAGAAACGGCAAGATCTAAACTGCTGTCGTTGAAAGCATCAATAACTGTCACGTTGAATGGGGAGCAGGATCAATAACCAATTGAATAATTAACTACTTCAAAAATTCATTAGAAAGTTGGAAACTGGCTTTTCTAACAAATGAAATAAATGGAAAGTGAAATGTGCACGGATAATTCCCAAGAATCTTTTAATAATTGTACTGTGACACTTGAAAATAATCATGTGGACGAAATAATTGTTAAATTAAAGGATGAATGTCATCATAACATTTGCTCGTGCCCTGGCCGGCTGGTGGACAATGAAAGTCAAACGGAAACTTTGACTCCTGTACTAAATCCTAAAATAGAAAATGAGATTACTAAGGTAGAATTTTGCAAATTATTTTATCTAAAATCGTAAAATATCGTTGTTGTAATGTTTTAGCCAATTTTTTTGAAATGCTTCAATTGAGCTTTTCAATATTAAGTTCCCCACAGCCGAACTTAAAGTGTGTATTATAAATCTTTAATATCAATCATCATTAATTGATTTAATTCGATACATTTATCAGTGTATAAATATTGTCTGTAATAAAGGCAATAAAAGTTACAACATTGGACTCATGCATTTTTATATCGTTTTTAAGAAATTTGGCATTACACTGTTTCAGCTCAAAAAAGAAGTGGAAACTGCCAATAAAGCAAAAGAAATGACAGTAATGAGGTATGCAAATAGCGAGAAAGAAGTTCTCAAAATGAAGAGACAGCTCGAAAACGCAGATAAGCAAATTCAATCATTGCATAAGGAAATGGAAAATATGAACAAAAAAAATACAATGCTGACGTCAGAAAGAGAGAGACTTGCTGTAATGGTGGATTCTAAGGTACCCTAATTTTCATCTTTTATAATTTTCATCTACGACGAGCGCAGTGTTGACGGATTTACATTCCATGTCATATAATTTTTGAAAGTAATGTCCTAACCCTACTTATTGGCCATATTTCCATGGTTGGTTTTTGGAATGAAGTGAAGAGGGAAGTACAATGGTTTCACAAGCTAAAATGTGTCAACTGATATTTTCACTGACACCTATTGGTGTCATTACAGTAATGTTACAATTAAGTACTTTTAATTGTAAATCAAATCACTAGGTTTTTAATCAATTGTGATTAGGATTCCGTCAGGTTTCGCAATATAATGAGACAACTACGATTTTATCAATTCACTATAAAACATTATGTAGTGTAGTTAATATTTTAGATTTAAAAGGCACAGAAATTATAACTTTCACAATTTTTCCCTTTCCCATTACACCACCGCCACAACAATTTGCAAATTTGCAATAAAAATGTTATCACTTCTTTATTAATGAATAAATAGGTGTGTGAAATCCAAAGCATACAGAAGGAATTGGATCGGGTCAAGCTGGACTTGTCGTCGCAAGAGTTTAAAGTGAAATGGACGCAGAATAAGCTCAGTACAGAAGTAGAAAGTCATAAGGTAGGTAATTTGGATTTGATTTTAACATGAATTTATATAGTATCTTTCTTCGTTTGTATTTTGCTCAAATAATCACATTTCTGATTGACATTTACTCTGCACAATGTGGCATTGATCGTGATGTGAATTTTAATGCTATTCAAATGTCAATTATACAAACAAAATAATAAGTTGTTGAATTTATTCAATCGAAGCTGCAAGTAAGCATAGCTACAATGATAATGTACAGTAGGCATACATAGAAAGTAGAAAGTAAGTATCGACACCTTAAAATAGATAATTTCTGTTATGTAACTTAGTCAGTGTTACGATTGTAGTGCATTGTAGTGTCTAGTGATGACACAAAAAGTAGACGATTAGGTATATACAATATTGTCATTATATTATATCGTTCTGGATGGATAGCTAGGCATGTATTGTTACAATTTACTTAAAAGTTGAAAAAATGTAAATAGGAAGCAATTTTTGTATGTGTTCATCAACATTTATTAGAGTTAGATTTGAATCATTTGAAAATGGGGTGCATAGAAATTATTGGTTTGATATAAGAGTAAAAAAGTTGAATGTCATTTCCCTGCCTTTGATGCTAATAGTTTTATGATATAGGAAACGCAGAAAAAGTTGCAAATGGTTGACCAGGAACTGCATAAGTTGAAAGCAGAATCAGAACAGGAGAATCACGAGAACAACGAATGCTGTAAAGACTCTGGAGACGATAAAAGTAATGAGCATTCACCAAACTGTAATTCAGATAAAGCGGCAGGTGATGTCGTGGCAAATGCAGCTCTTCTTAGTGAATCGACGACTACTATTAAGGAGTTGGAACTAATTAAGTGCAAGCACGAAGCGCTCGTTAAGGAGAATAATTCACTGTCATGTCGAGTACAAAGTTTACAAGAAGAACGACTAGTCATTGAACAAAAAATAGTTCGACTACAAGAATCGAATGCTCAGCACCTGCACCAAATAGCCGCTTTACAGTCCGATTTGGCTGCAGCTGAATCCCTTAAAATCCAAATACAGCAGTAAGTTCATTTCATGCTATTACTCCAATATGCTTTAAAGACTTCGTTCTACTTTGGCTAAGATGTAAAGATAAAACGAATGAAATCCAGAGGGTAGCGTTGGAGAATAACAATGGTAATGGTGACCTAGACCAATTGACCCTATGTACGTACTACATTTTACTTTGAACACTAGTGGTGTGTCCGGAAAGTTTTAGAGAAATATATCAATCTATTTTTGACATGACCTTGAAATGACCCCGCTGACCTTGACCTGCTGACCCCATTTTCATCTCTAGTCTTTATTTAGATTGTACAAAATTTGATTGAACCATGTGTTTCAATTTGATGACCTCAGTATGACCCAGTTGACCTTGTTCCAATGACCCTATTTTTGAACTCAATGGTGCAATGGACCTCTAGGTGATACACAAAAAATCTGAAGATGTACGCCAATCCGTTCGAAAGATAGCTCAGGGATAGACCAACGGACGGACGGAGAGACAGATATATTATTATGACGTATCCCTATACATAGCAACTGCGCTACTCTGAATTTTCTGAACAATGTAGTGATCAAATATTTGATAGTAAATTAATAACTTTTTTGAGTTCAAAAGTTGTGCATAGTTGATGTTCGTTTTATGTTCTTGCTCACATAAATTTTAGTGGTCTCATGTGTCAGTGAACTGAATTTTATGTTGATATTTGTCATTAATTTGCAGTGAAAAAGATAGGGTCATCGCCCTCCAAAATGAATGTACTCAGCTGAAAAATAGACATACAGAATCCCTTTCAGATATGACTGTCTGTCGGGGTAAAGAAGCTGAGCTATTGGCCTATACTCAGCAAGTCACAGAGAAAAATGTCTTACTACAGTCGGAATTTTCTTCTGTCGAAGCTAAAGTCAGTAAAAAACAATTTATATCGTAGAGAAGCACCAAAGCAATAGTTTCTGTACGTAAATTAATATTTTCATTTTCATTTAATTTGCAGAGCTTAGTCCTTATGGAAGAAAATGAAACCCTTCGGTTGCAGTTTGAAGGTCTCAAAAACGAAGTAAAAGACTATGAAAAGACAATAAGCCAGCAAAAAAAAGCTTTTGAGAAAGAGAAGCAAGCTCTTGAAGAGAGTCAAGAAAAATTAAAATTAGAAATAAAAGAGGTTCAGCGAGATCTTGATGAAACTCGAGGGGAGGTCGCCATGCTCCAAAAGAAACACAGCCAGAGTTTAAAGGTTTGATAAACCATTAGCAAACCCGGAAATTGTAGGTTTGTGCATTTATTGCTTTTACGATACTTGTTTGTATATATTCCAGGAATTGAACCGGGAACTGTGTTTATCGCGGCGTCAAGTGAAAGAAGTTAGTAGTTGTGAAGCAATGAGTCAAAGTTCGCGGACGAGTTCTAGCAGCTCTTTAAACAATATAGACGTACCCCTTAAACAAAAGTCAGCAGAAGATATTCTTCTAGTCGACAGACAAATTGTAAAAAAATACATTTTTAGTAACATTTTGCAATATAAAAAATTGAATAAGCGATAAACTGGGGAGAAAACTAATCATTTAATCGTTTTTAGGATCAAGAGCTTCCTATAATTCCGGACCAGCAGGTCCTAATTGAAAGAATTGTAAAATTACAAGGAAATTTGGCAAAAAAGCAAGAAAAAATAGAATTTCTTCAAGAACATGGGAAACAACTTGTTGAAGCTCTGCAGAAGAAAAGTAAAATAATTCAATCGTACGCTATGTGTCAAGATGTTGGAGCGCTGACTTCAGAAATTTCTGAAAAGAATAAGGTAACAAGGATTATATACTAATGTATATTTATCAAAACTAATATAACATATTAACTATTGACGTTGAGTTGTTTGGGACACTAAATGTCTTGGATATCAACTTATGCAAATGTAATTTTTTTCTATAGTTTGCTCTGGAAAAAATTATAACGGTAATTTAACTAAAACCCAGGTCATGCATGTAGGGAAAAATGGAATTATATTGTTGTTGTTGCTAAGATTTTAGGTTGCATAATTGCAAATTATCGTAGTCATGCTGACTAAATTATTTTTCTCCTCTAAAACTGACATTTAACTGATATCTCATATTTAGGCTGAAGTTGTAAAACATGGTGGAGTAATGGCCTCGGTCTATGGATCAAAACAAGTTGATGAAGGGCTGACATTGGAGCTGTCTTTAGAAATTAATAGAAAACTGCAAACAGTCCTCGAAGATTCTTTATTGAAAAATATTACTCTTAAGGTACCTAAGCATTTGACTTTATTAAAACTGAAATTTCTTAATGAAATAATATTGAACATCTCAATTTGTCTACCATTACAGGAAAACCTTAACACCTTAGGTAAAGAAATATCAAAACTGACTGAACTTAATAAACGAGATGGGCACTCAAAAAACAGCTCTAATTAATCCCATAAATGTTAGTTCCAATGAAGATAAATGTATTGATAGAAATCTGTTTCCGTACTCTCTCGAAGTGTGTACAACTGTTCAGTTGATAGAAATTTGAAAAAAAATTGCTTTCTCTATTCAACGATTTCGGTGCTCTAGTTTTACTAAAAACTATTCACAATTGTTTTTATTGTTAAAACCTGTAGTCATAAAAGTACAACAGAAAGTCTTCTGCTGTATTTATCAATAATTTTGTTGAATAGTATTAAATATCTATTTATATTTATGTATAGTTATAATCGTGTTGCCGAAAACGGAATTATGGGTGATATTTGTATCCCACTACTTATTAATAGCAAGACGTATCGTAGCTCAATATGAGTTAGTGATTTATACACGAAACCATTGAACTACATACTTGCAAGGAAACGTTTTGACATTATAATCGCATCCATGACATTATCCCATTTTGTATATTTCGGACATGCTGATTTTGACTATGACCAAACATTTTTGTCCAAACCACAATTTTCAGTGATAAGCTCTGAAGGTTTCAAAAAAGATGAAATTGCTGGCTCCAAAGTCAGTTTTTTGGGATTTTCTTAGCTTCTCTCAGAAGTTATCGCTTTGACAAATTATTTTAGTCATGTACGAAATCAGCATGTCCAATTTAGCCAAAATCGGATAATGCCTTCTCTGGATGCGACTATAATGTCAAAACGTTATCTTGATAGTAAATATGAAGTCAATATCGTTTTTGTTATATGATCATCAAGTAGGAATCAAGTCGAACTGAAATCGCAAGCTGTAGTAATAAAGTCTTACTTTCCTGAATCATGTGTATAAGTGTTATCATGTATTGGACATGCTTTGGCTTGTCATGCACGTATTTTAACCCATTGATTATTGCGCAATTCCATTACAACTAATACCAAAATTATAATTTCCAGACCCAATGATTGCTAGATATTGTAGATAATAAAATGGTATCCTACACATAGGGTAATAAGTAATATCATAATTCCATTCTTACTTCCTGTTTCTGTTTCATGTAAATTGTTAACACACTTGTGTAATAAGTTGTTCAGCTATTATATTCCATTTATTTTTATATAGAAAATTCGTTTCCACCTTTAAGAAGAAATTAACCTTATTTATACGATAAATTATACATAACTAAGGAAATTATTACACCTATTTGAAACCATGTTGGTCCTTATTTTTTAATTCTAACCATTATTACGTAATAAACGTAATATTGTTGACGATCGATTAAAAACAATTTATGATGAAATCATTGCATTATCATAATATTATTGTGACTCAAAATTTCATTTCTCATGCGGCAATGGTAAATACTTTACTGCCAAGTCATTTACTGTTTCTTATTTTTATTCATCAGTATTTATTTGAAACGTCGACAGTCTTGTAATGCAAATTTTACATCTCTTTTTACATAGGAAATCATAGCATATATTTCACATAAACTCCACTTGCAGCTGTTCTGCCTACTGAATGAGAACAAAAATATTAGGTAATGAGTAAGTACATACATAAGTATACGTAATAATTAATGCATAATATTTAATAACTACTCTGCCACGTTGACACAGTCATGTGACACAGTTTATCTATTAATTGAAACAATACAGTTTTATAAAATATATCAGTAGAGAATATTATGGTCAATTCCGGTCATTTAGACGACGGACTTTCAAATCAAAACTAGCTTATTATAATGTGGATAATAATTATAGTATATATGTATCCGTATAACACGTTGAAACGAATCTGCTTGGAATAATACAGTGTTTAGTTGAATATAATATTCGTTTATCTAGTAGCTGAATATCGTAGTTTCACTTACGATGAGATATATAATACTTATCAACAGTTAAAGAGAAATTTCTGAAGCCCAGTCTGATGCTCAGGTATCAAGGTGCCTTCCAACCAGCGATCGCCCACTTTCGGTTAATTTCTTGCAGGACTATGTTGTACTGTAGGGCCTTTTCCGGGGAGATGTCCGCCATAATGTCTTCCTCCTCCTCCTCCTTGGTAAATTTACTTGTTCCGTCTTGGTTCCCGTCCCCGATGTTATTTGACAGAGTCATCGCATTATGATGAATCCGAGCCCCGCCGCCTGGCTTTCGCCCAGTGATGCCTGGAGGTCTTCCTCTTCGGCGCTTCTTCGGCTCACCCTCCTCATTCAAATTACTGCTCTTCACTGCCTGAGATTTAAGCCCTCCGTTTCCACTTCCACCGGCATCGGCGTCATGCTCTCTTTTTAAATGCGTTTCTTTTGTTTTAGGAGACTCTTCACTGCCAGCATCATCTGATTTGGATGACTTAACTTGCTTTCGAAGAAGAAGCTTTTGCTATTAAAGAAATGACATGGGTAAGTATTGATTTGCAAATGCGCAATACAAAACTAGAAACAATCACTTCAATGTGTTGTTGTCATGTCATTAACTCTTGATTATATTGTTCCAACTCACATTTTCCGAAAATTATAATTAGCGTGCGGGACATGTCATTATGCATTGAATAGTTTTTCCTTAACTGTTTGTTTTAGCATCCTGACTGAATATCTAATAAACATGCAGTTGTCCTTAACGTTCTTTCTGTCTTATGGCAACTTCAATTTTCTCTTGTTCCTAAGTTTGATAGTTGCAAGAGAACGAGTGAACGAGACAAAAATAGTGAAATGAGAATAAACCAAAGATGAATGAGCATGTTTATTGTAAGTATAATTACGGCAAATATGTGCTCCATTCCATTTCTATTGAAAGTAATGGTACTTTACTAATTATGTGATAAGTTTATCTTAAGAAATGACAACCATAAAATTTCTAGCAAATTACTACCTTTCTAGTATAATTCTTGGCACTTACTGCTTCCATAAAAATACTAACCAAACAAATTAAAATTGCTGTAGTGTAACTCAATATTTTGTATCCGCATAATACGTATGTATATATTGAAATGGAGTCTGGCAGCTTTGAGGGAGGGTGGTGCCTGTGTGTAAAGGTTCAAAAAAACCTTCATTTTGAACAGTAGTGGATTCTGGATTGAGAGTGATACGATATGGATCGTTGCGAGAAGGTCTGACTGATAATATTACGACGAATTTTTGAAAAAAAGGTCAGTTTCATTACAGAATTTGAGATTTTGTTGGATTTTTCATGCCGTCTGAAAATATCAGGACTGTTGATTAGTTCT
Source organism: Tomocerus nigrus (assembly GCA_019776505.1). Taxonomy (NCBI): domain Eukaryota; kingdom Metazoa; phylum Arthropoda; class Collembola; order Entomobryomorpha; family Tomoceridae; genus Tomocerus; species Tomocerus nigrus. Next base: position 18,558 of record JABASI010002631.1, read on the forward strand.
AATATTTATTTATTTTATTTATTTAGCATGTGGCCCTGTGGCACCATTGTTTAATAAATTCAATGATAAATATTATGATGTTATTTTAATATAAGTTTGGGGAAAAATCATTAGAAACCATTTATCATTTAGTTATACAATACTCATAATATTTCATTTAAAGGCTTAATCTAGTTTAAGACTAGGTCGTCGATTTTAGAGACAACGATACAAAATTTGTATACATCTAAGTATTTACAGTATGTGCATACGGTTACCTCCGAAAGTAATTGTTCTTTAGCTAATTCTATAGTTAAGCCCCGATGCACCCCCTGTACCTATATTTGGATGTGCATTATTTATGCGAAGGTTTTGTTTGTTAATAATTGTTATGTGCAGGATGAAATTGGCTACAATGGGAATTAGGTATAATATTCTATTTTGGA
>JABASI010002632.1:0-18980 GCA_019776505.1 Tomocerus nigrus
CAGATAATCACGCATTTCTGTTGCATACGCTGATTTAAAATATTCATTTTACTTACCTACCCATCTGCCATGGTTTATCTCAATTCAATTACGAATTACGACTTAAGTCAAATAAAACTCGAATGAAAATCATAAATGCATTATTTGCGTGTGCACGATTTGTGTGTGCAAATTGCAAATTTTGGAAAATAAGCGAAATTATATTAAACAAACTTACAATACAAATTAACAGTATACGATCGCTGACAGCAATATATTTTGCGAACAAAATAAATACTGTCGGTTGGGTTTTATTGCTGTTATTACATTACAAAAGCTTCCTTTCATCACTGCGCCTAGTTGTAATAATGTTTATTTGCATAATGTTTCGTATGTTTGCATTGCAATTTTATTGTTAAACACGTTTATCATAGCGGAAGTTAATCCGGATCATGGCTAACACATCTAGGTATTCATTTCATCGTAATGCTTTCTAAGTAATATTTACTTACGTTGCGTTTACTTACGTTAATATTAGCAGTATTTGTAAAAGGGTAGGGCAATGAATGACGTCAAATAATCTATGCATAGAAACAACATCCGAGAGAACAAATGAACAATGTAAAGCTTTTAACTTTATGCAGTTAAAGACCCTCGTCTTTTAGTGGATATTTATTAGTGGTTCTGTTTGAACACAAATATTAGTTTTGCAATGGTGCATAGATTTGAACTTTATGCTTCTTTTGTGTAAATAGATACGAAAACAGTTTCAATTGAAACAACTTATAATATTTAGCAACTGCCAATTTGAATAGGTTTAAATTGATATTAATATAGAGACATGCACTAAGCATGTGTAAGAAATGTTAGGATGTGGTTTACTAAATTCATTTTACTATTTGCATTACACCGAAGCTTTATATTAGTAAGTGTGAGTGTGTGAGCATAATATGTCCTGACAATTAATAATTGGAGCACTGTATATAAGGCTAATAAAATCTGTAATTGCATCACAACTGGCAAAAATCATTGTTAAATCGGAATGATAAGTAATAAGTAGGTTCTGCTTTGTATTTCGTGACAACCAATAAATGTAAAGAGAGCGAGTGTATATGTAAATTAGTAAAATAGGAAGCCAATTGAAGCCATCTGCGATGTGACACACTTGGCGGAGTACGTGTGGCTGTATGCATAAAAAGATAAAAGGAGCAGACACTTAGGGATTATATTTCTCTATTTTAGATCACACGTTGTCCTATTTCTGCAGATTGAATTGACCTCTGATCTCTGTTTAGAATTGCAAGAGCAAGGACGCACAAATCATTAATACAGTAGACATTCGTCCTCTAGCTCGCACATTCGCCATCGCCTTCTGTTACAAAATCTCATGCGAGGACCATACTGAGTTCTATTGTAATATATTCGTCCCGAGAATACTTAATACATGTAATTGATGTATGAGTACATGTAATATGTACATTATACATACAGCATGATGAAGTTAGCAACTAAATGAGAATCCATTGTGCATGAGATGAAGCTAATGATTTCATAACAGTCGTTTCAATCAAAATCTCCATCTCTAAATTAAATACATTTTGCAAAATGACACACTCTAAATATCGCAATATCTACCATATCTCTTTTATGACCTAATTGTGCTCGTATAAATGCATTATAAATAGAAACTCAAATCAACTCAAATAATTCGTTAGTCACGTTGCTGGATTTAGTTCTTGTCGTACTAATTTTGTGGACAGAGGAAAGCAAATAACGGTGGCTAAAGCTGGAGACTTACTAATTCCATCATAAGTCCATCTCAAAATACACCAGTACCGACAGTACCTATACACTAAAGAGGCTAATAATTTAAATTGACAAAAACTGAAATTCCCTAATTTACATATCAGTGTTGAGTTAACTTGAGTCACCTCATTCTATGACGTAATTTGCTATTTCGGATTTTGCATACTAAATCTTCGAGCTAAAGGCTTACAAGGTAATGAAGTGTCTATCTTGTTACTAGCAAGTAGTGCTTTGTATTTTCTTATTTACTCAGCTGCATAAATCCTACATAGATCAGATAGTTTTTGAAATATGTAAATGAAAATTCCTAGCACGAAAAACAGAGATAGCCGACGAGAATGGTACCTGACGTAACGATTTTAATGCGATGTGACTTGCTGCATGCATGAAAAGATTACAAATCCCTCTCGCTAGATTTGTTTCAGATTAAAGCATAAGGTTTCTGTTCCTCAATCCTCTATCTACTTATAGTTCACTAAATCAACCACATCCTGTAAATTCATTCCGTTTAGATAGACAGCTAAAGATAGCAATAAATACCCTGCAGTTACCATGTAGGTAAAACAAAAGCTCTCCCCGATAATCACGTACACTATTGTCTTATTATCTCACCTTGTAATTCAAATGTATTCGTTCACGTCTGTAGTAAATCCCTATAGTCATAAAATAGTCTGTCTGCTATATAATATAATTGAGAAAACGTATTTGTTGTGGTTTGTCCGTCGAATTATTTGGTGTTTGACGATGACTTCTGGCACTTCTAATACGCAATATGCTAAATTTTTTAGATGGTATCAGCTTACTAAATAGGTATCGGTCGAATAGATTAAATTTCAAAGAATCTATTAGCTTAAATCATGCTTAAAATAGAAGCTTTTTTGAACATTTTTACCTTCAAGTAGACTGACAATCGGAAGTTATTGATTCAAATTTTTTTTATCAATTTGCTACATGTTGCGTAATGCAATTAGAATTACTTTAAGCAGGAATCTATCATGGTACCTATTATCTTGCAAGTAAAAATAAATAATACGAAGTTCATAGTGTATCAGCTGGTGTTACAGTAAGATTGTTCGGCCACAACTAAAACAACGCAATGTACCCTGTTTAAGATAGCTTTTCCCAAAATATAGAATATTCAGAAATCCTATTGTAGTTTTTAGTGTAACTTGTGGCAAATTATATAAATGAGTGACGATTTTTTTGGATTTTGAGGATATAATATTATAAGGGTTTATTTGAAATTCGTTTGTTCAATTCTTTCGAATTCATAAATGTAAAGAAAAAGTACGTCTACCAATTATTATGGTATATTGTACTAGTACTGCCACTACCGTACATGTGTAGGTCTTCATTTTATCATTTATGGTACGTCACGTGTGTGTATATGGACGGTGAGTTCACTTATCTCAATTTGTGTCATCAAATGGATCTGCTATCGGAGTACAGGATGATTTCATCTAAAACCCTCAAGACATTTCTTTTGTCTGTGTGTTTGTCTTGTGGGGAATGTTGTGGAGTCTGCAGAATTACTAACAAGGTATAATGATACAAGGAGAAGAGTAAACCCCTTGTACTACTATAATGTTAAAGGCATCTTTCCCGTCGGCACAAAATACGGAGGTTCCATATATACTTACCTAGAAAAGACTGTGTACATTAAACTATAGACATAGCTACCGTAGACACGAGTAGTACACATATAAATAGTTAGTGTACACAGTATTAATTTGGCAAGTAAATAAAAGATTACGCAATTCATTAGATCAGAATTTCGAGTGGGATCCTGAAGCAATAGCAAGTGAAGCGACTATCGTACATACTTAACTATGAAAACACAAATAGTTATATATGCGCTGTGCATATATACTGAAATATAATAATAAGTCATCAAATACATGCACAGTCTGTACAAACAGAGAAACCTAAATTTTTGTCGGTAGCTGCAGACTCATGGATATTTCTAATTTTAGAATCTAATTGGAAATATGTTGTGATGATGTCAAAGGGAAATGAAAACTGAAAATAGGTACGTGCACTTATCTATTACAGACGCATTAGATAAAGAGTTGCAAGGTTCAATAAGCACAAGATTAAAGAAGCCTCTTGCTGTATAAAGAAAATGATACTTTTTTAGCCAGTACTTACGGAAAGGGTAAAAAGAAAGGAATAAAATGTCAAAATTTGTTTGAGGATACATTATGTAATAAGCACGAAGCTATTATCTATATATTGTCCTATATATATGTAGGTACTTATATATCTGTCATATATAATTTTGGTAGTGTTTGTACCTGAATTGGGAATTTGTGATTGTGAACATCTAGCTTAGCAATGTGTACATAAGGCCGACTCTTTTTGTATTCGTCTAGGAGTAAATACGGGAGAAGGGAGTTTTCCCTGAAGCAAGTGAAAGAGACACTAGGCAAATAAATCGGAAGAAATTGGTCTTCTGTGAGGCGTAGCAACAAAAAGAGAACCTAAGCAATCTGTCTACTTGAAATCTCTTTACCTTCTCTACTATTTCCTTGCAGCATCCCAACTTTAATACAGACTTTTATTTTTTGCATTACAATCCCCTATCACTAAATCTGGAACGGAATTGACTGTATACTTTAACTCTGATATCCACTTCCTAAAAGTATTCAATGCATGGAATTATTTACTAGTCCAAGTCCAAGTGCCAGGTATATCTTTCAATATATTTAGAATATTCGGAATTCGAACTATCATCGTGAGATGGATAAATTTTTGCCGTCACAAATGCTCATGACTTTTTCTTTCCTTAAAGCATTTCGGGATTAAATTCGTGAGGATATTGAAAGATGCCGAAATGCAAGAGAAGAATTTAAGTAAAAGGGGGGAATTCTCTGTTGGTAAAGTGCTGTCACAATTGTAACACTGATGAAATAGATCTCAGGCAATATATTTTGTCATTTAGTAAGATGGAGTAGCTCTGTATTTGTTTTAAGATAGGATAAAACGTACGGTTAACGTTTGTTTCCAGGTAGAGAGCTATTTGATATTATGGGATAGAATACTAGAGTAATAGTGTTTAATAGGATGGAATTTGTAGTGAGCATAGGACAATAAAAGGAGATGGATTTCTCAGTTGAGGAAAGGGAATAGAAAGAATGGCTCGGAAATGTTGTAAATAAGCAATCCTTGGAAAGTAGTTCGACAGATACATAAAACGAGTTCAGTGCGTAAAACACTTGGGGAAAGGAAAAGTCTTGCCTTCATCTTCAAATCGTTGGACGTCACAACAACTAAGTATGAACGAACATAGGTAGATAGAGTGACATTACTATGTGAGCTATAGGCATTTATATAGGACATAGTTGTAAATAAAATGTCGTAAAGGACGAAAACTATTAAGTTGTTGTAGGGAGGAGACAGAAAGAAGGCGAAACAAGGAAAGACGCTGATGGAGATCCGAAGTGAAAGTTGTTCTGTCTGGAAACGTATGTAACTGGATGTGTATTTATTGCTGGCTCCTTTCTCTGAAGATTAGATGCCGATGTGGAGCAATAAATAGAGTTAGGGACAGGGATGCCAACGGAACGAAGCCAAGCAATGTATTATTATTACCGGTTAGGCAAAGTAAACGACTAAACGTAGCCAAACCAAAGAAACGGGAAAAAACAAAAGCCCCAGACTCACTAAAACTACAGAAATCTCCGAGAGAGAAAGTGCATGTTTGACTAAGTTTCCTATTTTCACATCACATCTTTCCCTATCGGCAGTTTCCCTCTTTACTTTTTCCTAGCTAAGTGCGTGAGTCTAATGAAAACGGCGGAAATAAAACCGAGTTGACTCTTGTTTGACCAATGGAAATTAATTACACGGCTCAGGCATAAATCTGCTCTGCTAACAAGGAATACTTATAGGAATACTTAAACTAACCATAAGTACCTACCTAACTATATAAATGTACTACTACATATTATAGACTTTTTTAGTTTTCTACAATGGAAAAGGAAGATTACTAAAAGGCTAAATAAAATTCCATGGTTGTTTAACTACGTTTTCTCATGAAAAGGTTCGATTCAGTGGTTTCTTGTAGTGTCATTGCCGTTAGTATTCATTTCCTATCAGTTGAAGGGATTTTTACTGCGAAAAATATTTATTTTCTTAAATCCTTCCTTAACTCCAATGTTTAGGAAGACAGACTTCCTGTCTACTCCTTTTTCTAAAGCTGGAGCTTAGCCTTTTCAACTGTGCAACATTCATACAGAACATTTTCTATAATGCATGCCCATCAATTAGAAAAAAACCTAATTTACGTGAGTGTGAAGATAAAATAGGGAATATCCTAAGTACAGAAGCAAAGAAGATTAAAAGATATATGATAAGAGTAGAGGCTTGCTCTGAAATGAGAAAAAATCCTAAATTAGAACTTGGATAAATACTACGTACGTGGCTGAAAGAATCAAAGAAATATTGATATATCGTTTGCTTTCTTTACGTTTAACTTGAATTTGTAGCTCTGTAGCTTCTAGTATCACAGAAATCCCTCCACCAACATATTTACAATGCTAAACGTATCTTCATGACCCTTTTCGTGTAGAAACTCTAGTATATTTTGGTAGAATTCCAGGCTTTTTATCCTTAATTTTGCCATTCTTACTGCATACGCTACAAAAATTAAATAAAACATACAGTGGATATTGCAGTATTCTCTATTCTTACTCCACTTGTACAAAAACCTCCTTTTTCCATTTCTTATGCACTAAACACTAAAGCAAAATTGGATTTTCCTAGCCTTACATCTTTACTGTGACATTTCACTCGATCCAAAATAAAAGACACATTAACTTTGGGGTTAAGAGGGAATTTGGTCCGAGGTCTTATTTTTTTCTACATAATAACTTGGATGTAATTTATTTTAGAGTAGTTGTGCCTTAAATTATAATTATATTATACTTACAAATGAAAGACGATTCAAGATGGCATCTGTAATAATAGTGCAATCTGTAGAGTGGAAAAAAAATCGTGTCAAAGGAAATTACTCTGAAAAATTAATAAGCATTTCTTTTTTCTCATTTGGAATTCTTGAAAGAAATGTTTCATCTTTTTTGCGATTAAAAACAATAAAGAATAAGAAGCAAGTGTTGTCCTTCTAATAATAATGTCACTAATGTAATTAAATTACAATACAGCCTTTCTTAGTCCACATAAATAGAAATGTTGGAGCCGAGGCTTCATGGAATTTAATACAGTAGATTCATTTAAATCTGGAAGCAGTGTCTGCTTGAGTCATCGTAAATTATAAATTACTTATGCTAAGTAGAATGGATTGCGAGAAAAAAGGAACAAAGAGAAAGAGAGAGAAACAAGACAAAGAATTGTTTCTTCACAAGAATTCATCCTTTTATATCTTATATGGAGTCAAGACAGAGAGTAAAAGAGAAAAATGTGATACATCTACAGTTAGTATATGTGCATCTATTTATGAAACTTATTCTTTCCCCTAAAACTTTGACACTTGGCTATATAAAGAAAAAGGAGACGCTCTGTTTCTGTTTCAGTAACTCGGCTGCCTTGGCTGGGCGGACAGTAGAAGCAAAAATTTAATATATTGCGGAATGAGAATATCTTTAAGAATTGCCATTAGCTTGTTCAGAATGAGAAGAGAAAGAAACCTAAGACTATTGTACAACGAAGACGAAAGAAAGTTCACTTTTCCTAAATAAAACTTATCGTCAGAAGAAACGAAGATTAAACAAAACTTTTCGCATAAATACGCATTTAGAGAATTAAAGCAATAGAACACGGAAATATCTCAGTTCGTACCTATCTAAATTCCAATACTTTTAACAATACAAATAATACAGCTCTATACAGACTACCATTACGGATCATCTAATGCAAGCTTTAGAAACTTTGGAATGTACACATAAAAGTCTCATTTTAGTTTATTGAAGTTCTCTTTTTGCTAATAATAAATAAGTAGGTATGTGTTTCTTGATGCATGTTTAACTGTTAACATTGTAGAAACAATAATGTCATTATTTTTCAAAGTTTAATTAGTTTCTGTAATTAGGGATTTAGGTACTTGTTTTCGCTCGATGTTCGTCTTATTACCCTTACCTACCTAAGTCAATAATTTTTAAATATGTACATTAAAAACCATTCAAGAAATAGAAGCTAGATTTTGTTACACTACACTTTCATTGTTTTGGATATTATTGCACATGTTTTTGGATTCGTTTTTTCATGATTTTATTGTTAAGAACGTTGCGCAGTCTCAAATGACACCAGTCAAAAATTACACTGGTGACTGAAACGGCTAGCCATTTCAGTTTATTTTAGGTTAGGTTAATTTATAGGTGATTGGAATGGCTAGCCATTTCAGTCACCGGTGTCATTTTGGACTGGTGTCATTAAAGAGTCTGGCATATGTATAAACAGGCTGGTTTTCAATAAAGAACTTTATGGTCAATATTTTATCAATTACAGTTTCGAAAAAAGGCTTTTAAAATAAGGTAATTTCGAACTAAAACGAGCTGTGTGCTCATAATCAATTAACCATGTTACTTACTAACACGAGAGTCTATTTTTGGTTAACGGGGTATTGACCATGGTGCATGGTCATTAGGACCATGCACAATAGAAGAATAACATAGGTACGTAGAAATCGGAGCCAATTAATGCAATTTTAAAATTAAGCTTAGGATCCTTTTCGACAATCCGTCTGCAACGTGATTGCTGTCAACGTGATTGCCTTTTGGAAGTCACACACGAAAAACGGGGATAATGAAAGGAAAGTGTGAGGAAATGAGGGAATGTGACGCAAACCTGAGATTAAGAAATAATAGATTGCTTGAGCCTATGGGTTTAGTGTAGTAGAGCAATAAGTATAAAATGGAAGGAGACAGTAATTGTAATATGAGTGCCGGGTAGCCGGGCAGGATACCCACGCGTTTTCATCACTCTTGTTGAGTAGAAAGACAATAGTACGCAACCTGTCAGGTCCTATGTCGGGCAGAAACGTCCTTAAACTCTTCCCCGAATCTAATATCATGTTTATTGCAAACAAAGTAGAAACAGAGAAAATAGAAAACAGAACGAAGTGGCCGAGAGACAGATCTGTGACTGTGTACTGTACTTACTATTTACTTACTAAATGGAGGAGTATAGGAACGCGTGGTAAACGTGTGTGTGTATAGTGTCGTCTTGTCGGGATATCTTGGTCGGGATGACATGAATTGAGCTAACATAACACTAGAAACTAAATAGAAGAGCAGAGAGAGGCTAGAGTTACGCGAAGGAGTCGGGGAAAGGAGATGTCCGACTGGGAAATGTTGACTAGGAAAAAGCGGAGAATGGAAGAAGTCATACGAGACAGGAAAGACAAGGCACGGAGTTCCATTGACTTGACTTAGTTGAAGACACTAGCATCTTGAGGCCAAACCAACGAGAGGAAGAGCTAATATAAAGTGAATCGTTCGTGGAGCGTAAATAAGTGAGTTTTATGAAAAGCTTTCCTCCTATACTGCCACATACTTAACTATAGAAATCCTAGACGAGGATTTTATACACGGGATACATTGCATAGCTCACTGATGACTACTCCAGGCCAAGATGTCTCTTTCTCTTCTTTTATTATTACATAAGGGATCTTATTTTCATTTCAATTTTAGCCGAGATGAGACTCTTACTCTTACTTTGCCCATTTAATGATTCCCAGCCAAAAGATCTCCTCTAACTTCTTCCTGCCTACATACCCATAGTCCCCTACCATTGTTTAAAGATAGCTTATCGTCTGTCTTCTCTATTTACTCTAAGATAACTCACACAGTGGTAGGTAACTATTAGCCTTCTTATTTTCCTCTACTACTTATAATGTTTACATTGCATAATACAATCTATGAACTATATCCATATTATATTTATCTATATTGTAATACATATTATATCGTTATATTTACTTATATCTTAGCAATGTGATATACTTAGCTATTCAATTAGAGAAAGAAACAACTTACTTATTTTCTCTTATAATATTTATGTAGGTACAGCTTTAGATAAGTTGTATTTTTCAAAGGAAATTGACTTTCTACACACATGTTATGTTGTAGCAAAATACACCAAGATCACTACTTCTCTTCTCGGATCCTAGATTCTGTAATGTCATTTACTTTAGTTACATATGTTTCTGCTCAAATATTATACTTTAATGAAAATGGATTTTAAAAGTTTGCAACTACCTACTATTGAATCTATCATTGGCGATGGATTCAACATCTTGAATTTACTGACTTGTTGCTATTCCTGTATGCATTCAATTTCATTTCATTTCCAAGTTATTTTTATTCTTTCTATCATATTGCCCTGATTCTTTTCGAGTATATCACTGAAAAGTCAGAGATGCAGATGACACGAAGCGCTTTTAACACAATCTCCATTAATTACTTCATAAGTAGGGTGTAAAAAATTCTGGGAATTGGGAAACAATGGCATTGGCAAACCTTGAGGATTTGAAATTGGAGTCTCTAAAATACTAAAATATCTTGCGGCGATAAATGCGCAAGTATTGTTAAGTTGTGGACTTGCATCCTTGGAAGTTGAACAGTCTACTAACCCTCGACAAACAAGAAAAGAGCCGCAACAATCTTTTAGATCCTAGATAGACCGCAAAGAGAAAATTTACTAAGGTGAAAACGAAGACTGGAAACTTTATCTTGACTTTCAGTGGCAAAGCATTTCATATCATATTTCGCGCGGACACTCTAAGAACTTTGTTCTGCTTCCAGCCGTTTTGCGCACTTGGTGAAAGTGAATAAGACTCGTCGCAAATTTTATTTTCCAACTCCTTTACTTCTAAGTTAAGTAGTCTGAGTATTGCAACAATGAGATAACAATGTTCTCATTGTGAACATGACATGTACTTTTGGTCTGGATCATGGACTGCTTTTCAGAGAACATGACCTACATTATATTCTCCTTCGGCCTTTTTCAGTGTTCTTTGGAAACATGGAGAACTTTCTGTAGGTAATCTGAATGAATTGTCCTTTTGTAGGTTCTCACTCTTTCTGTCCGGAATCGACTCAATCAGTCATCTCCCTTGAATTTTATATTTATATAAAGGACACAGAACAGCTTATACAGAAGAAAGTCAGTTTGCTTTTTCGAAAAATAGAGGCAGATTTGCAGATTCACATGATTTTTGCAGTTTTAATTAAAAATTGGTTTCTGCTGTTTCGATTAAATTTCTTTGTAATTAGTTTTCATGTAATTTTGCTGTGTCAACCTTTCATAGTCCAAAAATGTAATTTTATGGAATCTATCAAAATACAACGTAGAATGCCGAATTTTAAATTAGTTATGGCTATTTTATATTGCAGTTCTATTACTTTTGATTAGATGATCTTCGTTTTCAGCAGGCAGCATCGTCAGAAACATTAAAATTTATTAAAACGAAAGATAAAAATGTATAGGTAATTGGTATGTGTCTTCCTCAAGTGCCTAAATGCATATAATAATAAGTACCTAAATAAGTAAAAACCAAAGCTGTGTAAATGTATGTACAGTCATGTGCATTTATAATTAGCTCACACAGTACATGCTAGCAAGCAAGAACAAAGTTTTGCAGTGTAGGTTTATTTATTCAGCTTATAGTAGTCAGTCATCATAAGTTATATACATCTGTATCTACCTAAGGTCAATTACCTTTCCCAATAGAAAATGTGACTTCTTTGCACAGATATTCATGCGTAAACTCATTTAGCAATATTATTTTAGGGCTATGTTGATCTAATGTTCCACTAAATCCATAGCTATCTTTGTTTGGAGAGTAAACGAGACAGTTCATTATAAATCTATGATGATGGATAGTGTGAATGTGTCGAGACACTTGAAAAACAGAGCTACCTAACTATATAATTAAACTCAGATAAAAATAGTAGGCTATAAAGAAGTGAAATTTATTTGTCTTTCCTTTTTTCACCTGACTTTTGTAGCATTTGTTCGCGGAAATATCCACATGGGCATCTTTCCATTCACACGTCAAATTACTCATATTTAGTATAGGCCATCTCAGTATACGTCTTCATTGTACAACTGGATTGCTTAGTGACTATAAGCCTACTTGCCAATCTTCAAACTTCAAACCGATCTTGAAAACAGCGTCAAACCGGCAAAAGTTTTCACATCAACTTGAAATATAAAAGAATCCGTAGAGATTTCTCGCCTTACGCTCTGTGCACATTAAACTTTTCTTCCCCTCCAACTTTCTGAAGTGAATAGAGGGCAAATAAAAATCTCACCTACACGACAGTTTCATAACAGTCAGTGGGATATACAATGTTTGTGGATATCCGCACAAGAGAGACTGTTTTTTAATTAGCAAACCCAAATTCTGACTGAAAAATCATTTCATTCAAATGATTGCTACATACATATTACTATCTATCCTAAATCTTCCAGAAATTTTTCATGAACTACTTTCCATATTAGCAAATCTTAATAAAGTCATCCGTATTAACAAATACGTCTACTTCTGTGGCGTGAACAGAATAATACAGAATGACAAATGGAAAATAAGTATTTCGTCGAGCGTGGTGGTTTGAGTGGTGTCTGTTTGAATGCTCCTTCGAAATATCGTAGAAATAGGCTACCTGCCATCATTAGCAATACTCCAAATAATTATATTATCACAATAAGAAGTTGATGGTGCCATATGGAATAAATTTAATCTCAGAAATGCAATCACACTCAATTTCTTTCAATTCTTTCCTCCTTTGGGAAATTCTATTGCTATTAAAGCTGGAATATGAATAAAAAATTGTAGATAATTTATAGTGAACTAATTTTCGGCGAAATTAGGAAAAATGACGTAATTCTGTGACAAACGAGTCTGAAAATCCCATTTAATTAGCAATAGCGGCAAGAAAGACACTGAATAAATTGCCATTAAGAATATTGTTAGAATCGAACTAACTAGCTACTTCGACCATTGTTTGTGAATCAGAATCAGGTCTTCATGAATTGATTATTGCCCTTAAATTTCATGTCTAATCTAATTGGATAGCACAAGTCCACCTTTTCAGGTCCCTATTTCTAAAACAATGAATGGTAAGACGGAGGAAAGAGATTGAGATATAATTTCTAGCTCCACATTTGCATAGCTAAACGATTCTTTACGTCATCTCTTTCAGCTACTGTAGAAATAAAGGAATAATTTAAGAAGAAAAAGAATGGGATTTCTAGGGAAGGAATTGGAATTCTTGGATGATAATGAGTCTGAATTTGAAACTTATTGCTCAGGATATAGCATACATCCATTGTGGGGAGTAGCTTTCTTCCAAACTATTTACTTTACGGATAGTACAAAAGAAAAGCATACTACTAGAGTCAATGAAAATAGAAGGGCTGCTGCATGCAATTCCTTTTAAGTATTAGCGAATTAACGAAAATTGCTTTTAGGTACTGACAGAGTCAGAAGAATAGAAATTACTCCCGAATTGCCCTTTCATCGTAATAATGTTTCGAATTTTCGCTATATATTAGTCCTACGATGTTATACGTACATTTAGTTGCCATTCTTATTAGGTTCGTCGTGGCAAAGTACAAATTGTATGCAATTATGTTGCTCTATCTATTTATATGGTGGACTCAAGGGTATCCTCGCCACCAGTCTTATCACTAGAAAACGAGAATTTTCTCAACTATAGTAAATATTAGGAATTCGGAGCTGATATTTATGTACATTGAGAGTTGTATAGAGAACTTTCCTTGAAAGAAAGTAATAAAGTAGTAATGAGGAAAGATTCAGAAATCATTTGAGAAAACTTTCCCATTAGAAACAGAGTCCCGTTGGTTGATTTAATCGGTAAGTATTAGCCGCGGACCTCCCTCCCCCATCCCTTTCACTGCAAAAACTATAACAGCTATATTCTAATGGGAATGTCTGGGTGGATGGAACATATCTTAATGTAATGCAACTTGGTATTATTCACAATCAGCCAAAAGCACTTGAGTTTTATTACAACAGTCCATTTCATTCCATTTCCATAGATTATTTTGTAGGCTAGTAAATGTAGAAAAGCTATGTTTTTACTTTCCTTTTCACTATTTACTATTTTACAAATGTCTCTGTGAATTCTCAACTCTCGTTTCCCCATTCCGTACAGACACCCAACCAAAGTTTCCAAAACTTCGTAAACAAAGCATGAATGAATTGAGAATGGCTTTAGATTCAGTTCATAAATATTTGCAGCTTCATATTCCCATAAGCTTCCTGTATTTGTGCCAGTAATAAATGTACCAGAATGAATATGGAAAGCCATTACTTTGTCGTCACTCTTACTGTGAACATATTCGCATACTTGACACGAAATAAATTTGCGCTTTATGAACCACATACAACAAATAGCAATAGTTCCTTGTAGCTTTATCTATTTTACTTTTGCCTTCCCCATACATTTACACAATCAGTCCGGCAAAATAAATGCGACAGAGATGGGAATATAAATCCACTACTTAAATAAGTCACATGTGGTTTCATGTGAAAAACACTCACATGTCCATAACGCATGTTCATAAATTACAATTCAGCACAAAATAACTACTTCACCATTATGTTATGAAGAAAAATTACAACACTCCACATGTTTTTGTGTCTGTCCAACATCTGGGAACTAAAAGCCGTCGTAATTTGCTATTCATACTAATATATGCTTAGATTATTTATACAACATATTTAGTATATTAGCGTAGCCAGTTACATTTTACATTTCAGATGAATCTGATATCTTTCTTGGAAATATGTTGATGAGATTGACAATATAGGCCAGACTTTGTAATTTGGATCTTGGGTCTACGTCATTGATTTTGAAGGTCATATTCCAAACGTCTTCCAACGACATTCCAAATTGGCTTATTATTAATTAGTAATCGAAATAAGATATAATATTTCCAACTTAAAAACTTGTGAAGAATAAATAAATGTATCCATCGTAAATAGTTTTATATAGGACATTGATAACTCAATGTCAATTTGAAAGATAATGAAATGAGACAACTCGGGAGTGCTTATACTGTGCGGATGAACTATTAGAACTATCATTGCGAACATATTTGTGGAATTTTTTGAAGTGTTTTAATTTTATTGTTCTAAAGAGATGTGTAATAACTTGGTATACATGATATGTCATATAACAAACGACAAGATAGGGCATTCAAAAAACAACATCGTACGTAAAGAATTGGGATTTCATGGGAGTACTTGTGCATTTGATTATCTTCGTAGGGACTGTATTGCAAGGGACAGGGATAACTGAAAATAGTTTGAGAATCCTAGTGTAACATAAAAATAAATATAAACATTAAACATTGTGGGAGGAATAATCCGTATCACTTTACTCTCGTCGAAAGTAGTTCAGTTCAGGACTAAAGAGAGCAGTGTATATATAGCATAAAAATAAATATAAACATTAAACATTGTGGGAGGAATAATCCGTATCACTTCACTCTCGTCGAAAGTAGTTCAGTTCGGGACTAAAGAGAGCAGTGTATATTTACAATGATTTTATTGTTATGAGAGCTTTTAAAAGTTGACTGAGAAAAGTTTGGTAGATAAAAAGGAGCAGTGAGTCTTTATAGCATCTCTGAAGAGGATCAGTCCATATAAATATATATGTACTTACTTATTTGACTACTTTTGCTATACAATGAAATAAAGTGGATTTGAGTCTATACATAAAATAAAGTGGATTTAGAAGCATGGGATGCAGCTTGATGTGTTGCATTTTCCGAGTCCTGGTATGTATTGTAGTTATTTTAGTAATTCATGTGCTTTAGCCACTTTGGAGGGGTAGTCATTAAAGTTACGACAAATAATGCCTACATATGACAAGAGGAAACCACAGTGGCCAGTGTTCAAATCTCTTATTACAATGGATTGTAGTTCAGTTCCTAGTTCCTGCTCTGCAACTCTAATGGAAGGCTGGCTAACTCATCTAATCCTGATTTTCTGCCCGACCATACGACTTAATGCACGATTCACATAATGCATACAATAATAATAATAGAGCATCAATGGGAATGTCATGTACTTTTATGTGTTGCACTGAAAAATAGTATTGTACCAATAATGGCAGAATATACCGAGTGAGATACACAAGTTTCGTATTAAATGTCTGCATGTACCCATGTAAGAATTAAGTAAGTAGAATGGTAATAGGTACCTTGGTACCTATAATAATGTATATCTACTACGAAGCACACTAACGATTGTAATTCTATTGCAGACGATATAGCATGCATTAGCTAAGTCGTATTTACATGAACATAGAAAAGCTCTACTCCAAATATTATTATTATGTTCGAGCATGTCTCTATTTATATAGGTTAGATCTACGCATTTCAGACTTTTAGAGACTCTTTCACGTAATCGGAGCAATTCTCTAGACTCCGTAAGCTAACTGTAGATTCAGATAATAAACTGTGACTGCATTCGAGCAGTCACCTCGCAAAAACTTGTAAACTTACCAGCTGAATTATATTTTGCCTCTCTCTCTCTCTCTTTAGTAAATGTCTCTTGGGCTTTACTTCCCAAAACTACAAATTCCCGATTGTATTTCCTTATGTAATTGTTATAAATAAACATTACTTTGGACATGAGACACACAAACATGCTACATGATCATGCAACGTTGAAATAACAATGAAAGAGTTTAGAGAAGGATTTCTATGTATTTCCTACACAGAGAATACAATCTCTAATATTCTCGACTCATTTTGCATTCTTGAACTAGACATTTTTAAACACGTTTACATGCAATTTAAATCGGGACTTTGACACTGAAATCCAAATGTTTACATTTTTCCACAGCGAATATTATATCATCCATATTTATACAAGTAAACTTCATGCGTTTTTAAGATGGAATTTCCTTAAAATTCTTACTTTACTTTTACATTATGGTCTCAGTGCTATCTCTTATTAAAATTAAAACGCTGTGTCACATCGGAATGTGCAAAGGCAAAAATTCAATTTGAGTAGGATTTTAAAATTCAATCATTGTAGCATGGTAATCAAGTCTGAAAAGAATTTGGGCGTTTTTGGTGATTTTTCTCTTACTGTCAATGTCAACGTGTCGTTTATCATTGTATTAACACTTTGTACGGGGGTTCGACACACGTGTTTCCATGAAATACAACCACTCATAATATTATTTCCATTTCTCTCGTGACACTCGTGAACTAAATGTCCTCGGTGTCAAATTTTACGTCTGAAGATAGGCTACGGTCGTTGCATAAGTTTTGACAGGTAATCTAGAATCGACATTCTTTAGGGTAGAAAATGGATGGAGTTTGTCAACTTCTGGCATTGATTTTGACTGACTGCGTGCCTATATAGACTCCTAGACTCCTTATTACTGCTATATATATCTTGTTCTATATGTGCTGGAAGATTTAAGTCTAGAGGGTGCGGATTGGATCCATATCGGAATTTATTGGAAAAAAGTATGAGGAGAGTGTATGTGACTGATTGAAGCTGTAGAGATAAGAATGAATGTTAGAGGCCTACTTTGTCATCAAATCATTTGGTGCAAATAATATTCGGAAAGTGAAAAAGAACTTGTTAGGCCGATTCCTAGGGCGGATCGTGCCAGATGTGTGAAAACAATTTCATTTTTAACACTATGTAGTGTAAAAAGACATGATTTGCTGACAATATCTACTCAGTTTGTTAAAGGAGTTTCGTAGGGACATGGATGACATAAATGCATATATTATTATTATTACAATATTATAATATGCTAATATGATTAGCTCTCATAACCCATAGACAGAATTTCTCTGAATTTCATTGTAATCTAGAAAAAATGATTAAATATGTAGGAAAAGAGCGTTGTAATAAAAAGCTAGCTATCCAAATGTATTCTTTTTGGGAAGATGTGTGAGAAAATAGGATTTGGGAATCTGGGAAATGACATGACATAAGGATTCCCCCGAGATATTATTTGATTTCCTTACTTTTACCTCAGATTTGGAATAATGGTACACGAGGTTAAATAAAAAGCGTGCGCAGCTTATTCATCCCGTTCGAATCTGACATCACGTTTAGTATTAGCATCATACGTGATGTATTCACATACAATGGAATCTCATATAACTGGAAATGAAAAAGTTCGCGAAAAGTTGAATGGTTCCTGACAATATGGAAATCGAGATACGGTTGCTTAAGGTGAAATTACCGACAGTTCCTAATATTCTATTGTGTGCATACATATTCGTAGATATGTGAGTTGGAGCTACCTACTTCAGTGATTGGTTGCAAAGAAAGGTCAAATGTTCGAAGAGCAGTATGAACCCGCAAGTATATTATGAACAGAAATTCCTTGTCAAGGGATAGATAGATTTTCTTTGAAATTCAGCCAAGTGAAAACTCTCTGATAAAGAATGTACGTAATATAAAATGCATCTTCTGCTCTGATCTGACTTTTCTACTTTAAAGGCAGATCAGACATCATGGATGATGATGAACATTTGCATTTCGGCATACCCAACCATAATGCAGCTATACACCAAAGCCCTATTCTAGCAAATATAAAATTTATTATCCACTAAATCCTATAGGCATCTGGTGTAATAACAATGTGCTACAAATCTTCAAGATACCTACTCGCAAAAGAGCTCTATTGCACTATGAATCAAAAATTTCCGGAGAAGGCCTGGAAAATATCATCATACATATTCCCGCTCATAGACTCTGCAAATTCAACAGAACCCCTGGGTTATTACTTCATGATTTTTATATAACCAATTTTCTGTACACATGCATAAGAACCTTGTTTCGCAAGAGACCTCCAACATCTATCCGCTACAACCCATGTTAATTAAAGTGGGAACGAAGAATATATTTAGCAAGACGATTTAACTATTACATTGAAATCCAACTTATTGTTTTTGTTCGAGAAGGCAAATGATTAATTTTGTCAATATTAAATACGTTTTAAAACGACTGCTTTTAGAATTTTTAGAATGAAAATGGTCACATGAAACGATCATATAAATCTAACAAGAAGTTAAATATAGAACGTATGTGTCTGTGTCATTTAAGGTTACATAATATTCAATACGACAAAAATAATTGCATTATTTACACTATATTTACCGCATTAAGAACAAAATATTATTTATAAACACATTTAGCTGTCTTTATGCTAAGTAAAACATTCATA
>JABASI010002633.1:0-18976 GCA_019776505.1 Tomocerus nigrus
AGAGTACAGCTCAATGGTTTTGATATTACATTTTAGGCATTTTAGAGTCGGTAGTAGTACGCAACGTAGGTACATAATATTACGTAAAACATCTAAGTTGAATTCCAGGACAAAAGTGTCTTTCATCTCATTGTGGATGTTATAGAAGAGTGGAGCGTGTTTTGTGTGAAATGATTGAAAGATCAAATAACTTAAATGCTTTGTTTTTGGTTTCTTTTCTGGCCTGGATTCACTTTGGTGATGTCGCATGTCATCTCTCCACATGGGTGCACACAATCTCAAACGGAAATTCGCAACTCAATCGCAGCGAGGACAGGAATTTGGACTTTACGTCATCGGAACAGACACAAAGGGAGAAAGTCTCCAAGGAAAAGTTGGAGTCCGAATTCAAGTTATTCCCAGTGGTAGCAATGGAAATCAACCTCCTCTTCCTCCCGGAGGCAACTTCCCCAAGGTTAACGAATTAATGATTATAATGATATTAAATACTTAATATTGGTCACTAGCTAACTTTTCTTATACACGCATTTTATAGATTTCTGCAGCAATTATGTCTTTATATGATCCTTCACAATTCGTATATACTTATGTAGGTACATATTTGATTCCCTGATAAAACAAATGCAAGTATGCATTGAAGAAATGCACATTTGCAAAAACGTTTGTATTGTATTATTAAAAAATACAAGTACCTATATAGGTACAAATACTGTTAGGGTGAATTTGGAATCTACTCTCTACGGTTTGTTGGAGAAATCATATTTGAATTTCAAATAAATAGTTATTATTATTACCTGAAGTAACCTCTCTATCTATCAGTAAAAAATTAGCATAGATATTTATGCATGTATGACTCCTATGTAAACGTCGCTATTTCAAATGTCAAAAAGTAAAATATTTCCCAAAAACCATGATAAATTCTTAGTTACATATTGCATTACTTTGGATATCTGAAAATTATAAATAGGAATTCCCGGCTGCTGCATAGTATAGTATTAACCATGTCATGAATTTCATCTCCCTGTAAGTTTTACATGGTTTTACTATGAGCCTGTTGAAAATACTAGGAGTCTAAGACAGAAAAATGATAGATGAATTATTCATCTATCATTTTTCGCTTCTAATAATATTTTCAAGTAAAAGATCACTACTAGGGAGTATATATCAAAATATTTGTTGAACGCGGAATGATGATCATGGTCACCCTTTGAGGGTAGAAAGAATGAATTTATTAGACACAATAAATGAATGCATGATTTGATCTAATTTTACAGTTTCCACATCATCCATTCTTTACAATACCTCAAGGGGCGGTAACTCCACCACCACCGCCACTCTTGGGCAACAATGAAATTCCTCCGTTGAATCCGTTTAGTAGTCCGGGAACGATAGTGCCTCCGACAGTGGTGAAGGAGAACTCGACATCAAGCTCGACTCCGAAATCAATAAATTCAGGAACAAAGAGGCCGACAACGACAGAGCAGGAGCCCATTAACAACTTGTCTCCAGAACCCGGTAGCAAGGATGAGGAGACAATCAATAAAAGTAAGGAATATACTGAAGACAATTATGACAATACCTTAGAGAAGCAAAATCCGGGTGCAGGAAAAAATCAAGACATCTTCAATAGCACAACAAACAGAAACAACACACCTGAAGATGCGAACAACCAAAGTAATGATAGCGAAATGATGACATTGGTCACGATCATCCCAATCATTGTCATTTTTGCCATTGTACCTATCATCGCTGCCAGTATGTACCTGGTGAAGAAGAGGAACAAAATCAAAAAAAGGCCCACCAAAGAAATTGTGAGTTACTGCACATTGTCCAAGATGTTTGTAGCATGCTGCTCATTCGATTTTAACTTGAATGGGCACCTACTACGACTACCTACTTACTATTACTTACTGCTAACATGTTACATTACTTAGATCTGTGATGTTTTGCAATTTTTCTTGCCTTTCATTTGCTCATAATGTGCGATAAGAGTATATTTAAGTTGCCCTTATGCTCATCTTCTTGTTTTTTGTTTGTTTTCTTAACTTGGCTCTTGTAATGTAATGGGAGAGCACGATTATGTCGGAATTAGCATACAAGTCGTGCACTCATAATTATCCCGTGCAAAAAATCCTTTCTAAGGTACTGGGTTCACTGTGTGCATCCACCACGAGTCCATTCTTTCCGACAATACTTATTTAGCCATACATAATCCCAACAAGATGCATGACGCTCTTGATTAAATATTTCTATAAGTAACCATGCTTTATTTTTAAATCCATTATCATCTTCACATCACTGTAACTGGTACAGCAACTATAAATGTACTTTTTAAAGCTATTATCATATTATAGTTATAGTGCTAACCTAACATTATTTTCTATGCTTTATCTAGAGAAAAGAATCTGCGGCAGCCACAAACAGTAGTGTAACAATGAGTGGAGAAGGAGAGAGTCCTAGTGCCTTGCAGCAATGGGCAGGAAAACGAGCACAATCCAATAGTTATCATTCATGGGGTCCGGACGCCATGAATCCACAGGTAATTAAATTCACGTTAAAAATCACGTTAGCCATAAATTATGTTAAGTCATTTTAAATTATTTTACTCATGAATCATGATTATCCTATACCATTGCGTTTTTTCTTCAAATCCTCTGCTTTTCACGACATTTTACTAGTATCAACAAGAAATATCCTTAATTGCTTTAAACAGAATATGACAGACAATGCATTCATGACTATTATGTAAAGTACAGTTTACGTAAATAAGTACATAGGTAAGCCATTTAAAAGTTAAATAAATACGTTTACATTCGTACACATGTATACATGTGATACGTAATCTACGCAAGTGACTGTTATGTGAATTTTTCTAGCCTGTAATCAAACTGTACAAGTAATAGTAGTGCAAATTCTGCAAATGACACAGTTAATGCAATTGTGAACGTGCAGTGCAGAGCTACATTCGCATTATATTATAAAATGACTGAGAATGACACCATAAGTTGAGGAATCGTCTTTATGTTTTCTGTGTGTGTTTGAATGGCATGTGAATGCACTACTATTTTCCGGTCTTTCAAAACACACCTGTAGAAGTGGTGGAAATATAAACGATGCAATTAAGTAAAGTACGTATTCTACCTAAAATGTTTGTGGGAAATAATTAAGCTGTTGTAACTAATGTACCATTAGCCTTTGCCTAAAATCATAGGTCATATAAGACGAAAAAACAAATCGCTGAAAAACACAAAATGGATTCTGTAATTAAGTGACAAATTATATAGCAATAATATTCAGCCATTATTCTCACTAATGAGCGCACATAAATCTTTTGAGACACCTATAGGAAGTTCAATTGATACAATGCGCAATGTTGAAATCGATAGAAATAGAAAATGTTTGCTGGGATATCCATTAAAACGATATTTAAAGGAGTGAGTGTGCAAATATGCGCAAAGAGTTGAATAAACACTTTATAGCTCCATTGTCTGATTCATGATGTTGATGTTTGAATTCTCTTTGTTCGTAGGCGGTAAATCGTTGGGAGTTCCCCAGACACCATTTACAAATAGGAGGAATACTCGGAGAAGGTTGTTTCGGTCAAGTTTGGAGATGCGAAGCACTTAACATTGATGGACACGAGGGCACTACAACCGTTGCAGTGAAAACGTTGAAGGAAAGTGCCGGGGATCGAGAGCGAGCTGATCTTTTGTCCGAATTGGCAGTTATGAAGATGCTCGACCCTCACCCAAATGTCGTACGACTTCTTGGAGCTTGTACAGAGAAAGGTATAGCTCCCTTATTCAAACTAATTCAATCTGGAATGTAGAAGCTTTTAAGATAAAAGCTGCACATAAGTGCTTCAAAGTGTTTACAATGGACGTCAAGAATTCTAAAAGCATTTTTCTATTTCGGTCCACTGGATGAGATGAAGAGTTTAGTTAGATTAATAATTGCCAAGTAGAAAGAAAATCAATATTGGACTATGGATGTTATGTTGTTATTAAGGAAATATATATCTTCCTCTTCACAGATCCAATTTTCGTCATAATGGAGTACGTGGCTTTAGGGAAACTTCAGTCCTACTTAAGAAACTCTCGAGCCCAACACTACTATGGAAATTTACATGGAGATTCGAGCTCATTGTGTTCCAAAGATTTGACTTCTTTTGCTCATCAAGTGGCTAAGGGCATGGAATACCTAGCTTCTAAAGGGGTAAATCAAAGACCGTATCAATCTTTTAATCGTTACTTCTAAGATTCTAAAGATCTTTGCAAGTTTCATCTCTTACGTATGAACTTTGATATTTCACAGATAATTCATCGTGACCTCGCGGCCAGAAACATACTTATTGACAAAAAACGGGTATGTAAAGTAGCTGATTTTGGTTTTGCTAGAGATGTCGTTGACAATCATGTCTACGAGCGAAAATCAGATGGAAGATTGCCAATAAGGTAACATTTTACTCATCTTGCAAGTTTTCTGTCACTTGAGAACCATGCTCATACATAATAAATTACTGCTAATGACATAAGTTGACTTAATCACACAACTTACATAAAATTCCTTAGATGGATGGGCCCCGAATCTCTCTATGACAATCTCTTTACAACTAAAACAGACGTTTGGAGTTTTGGAGTTCTGATGTGGGAAATAGTTACTCTCGGTAAGTTTTAGGCCTGAATTTAAATGAAACTCTCTTGCATTATTTCTCAAATACCCCGAAGGCTATAAATTGCAAATTAGGAGGAGGATGATTGGATATGATCAAAGGCAATCTTTGTGTTTTAGGTTCAACACCTTACCCAGGAATGGCTGCGGGTGAAGTGATGCGTAAAGTTCGTGATGGCTATCGGTTAGAGAAGCCAGAACATTGTCGCCAGAGAGCTGTACAATATAATGTTTTACTGTTGGGCCCACAATCCAGACGATCGGCCTACATTCTCAGATTTAGTCAATTTCCTTAGCCATTTACTATTCAGCGAGACGGACTATATTGAATTAGATCGCTTTCCCGATCACGATTACTACAACATGTCAAGTCTCAGCGGAGAAAAATTATAATTTATAATGATCGTATCACACGATACCAAAATATAATATTATCTTCTTGTAACTTTAGAGTTACTGTGTACTATTTCATAGTACTCCTCAACAAAGCACTCGTTAAGTGATCTTTGTCACAAAGTGATATTTTATACGTACCTATTAAGCATATAAAACATACTATCATCGTATTCAATCATTCCATCCACCTATTTAATCATTAGCTAATTAGTATTTAGCACATCTTTTTATGACACTTTCAAATTGTGAATCACTTTTTAACAAACTCTTTAACCTAATAGTAAAATCGTCAAATTACCTCTGAGTTAATAATACCTAGGTATGTACAAGTCAACTTTCGGTTTAACCTTGCACTTTTATTGTTTATTTGTATCCTACTATTATAGTGCCGATGTACTACTTACCAATAATATTTGTAGATCTTGTCCTATGATAAGATATTATTACAATCACGTTTATGACCACACACATAACAGTTGGTAGTTGGTATAGGATATCGAACTACTGATGAAAATTACTGAATGCGGTGGAGTTCTTAATCTCTTGAAAATATTCTTTCAAATTGTTTTTGTATCAGACAAAACCAAGTATTATTAATTTATGATATTATTAATATAATAAATACTAACATCAAAAAGTTATTTAGAACTACTTGGAATGTATTAAATATTGTGAAAAGCAAGTCACACGTTACACTCTACTGCAATTCAGCATTATTATAACTTTAAAAAAAAATGCTTCATTTCGCTTATAGTTAAGAATTATTACGAGATGTTTACTCGCAATTCCAATACTTCCAACTTTCCAAAGAGGATTTTGGAAATGTGAAACATGATAATGACCCCTTTGTCGGTGTGAATGTAGTGCGTAGTGTTTTAGAATGTAGAATACTTAATAAACGTTACGCAATCTGTTAATTTTTATAAAAGACTGAAATTCGAATTCTTAATAAAGTGGATCGATACAGTACTTGAAAAAGCTTGAATTCGAGTCATTATTATTTGCAAAATAATGCATATACAACGTAAACAGCTAAACATGTACATTTATAAAATGAGTTTACAGTACACTGAAGTACAATGTACACTTTTGAATAATAATGCTAACAAATAAAGTATCTTTCTTGAATATATTTACATCAATTTAAACATCAAAATATAACGAAAAACTTTTAATAGTAAAAAAGTGACCACTCAAAAAAGAAAAACTACCTAATTGATCAAATTCTTCATTCGCCTTGTCGTGTATTTGCGATTTGTGCAGTACAAACATTTTTTAATACGATATATTTACCAGGATTTCCTGCAACTAGGTACGCTACATTTTTTGTCGGTTCTGGTGGTTTTGCACTTTGGCCGGAGAAAGGTATCACAGACTGACTTCCTCCTTTAATAATTCGCAGTTGAGTTTTCATTTCTTTATCACCGACTCGCGTGAGCGCTATTTGTGGCGGTTGCTGTACCTTGCTTTTGCTTTCTATAATAAAAAGAAGAAAAAAACAATATAATATCGTTTTATTTCTCGTACTACATGCACTTTTCGGAATTTTTAGAAGTTAAGTTACCAATGGCACTGGCAGACGAAGATTTCCCAGGAAGAGATGTTGTTTTCTTACTATGCTTAGTGTTCATGTGATTTCTAAGAAGACTAGGTCTGGCGAAAGATATGGCAGGACAAATAGTACATTTATGTGGCTTATTAGTAGCATGAGTGTACTCATGAGAGCGTAAATTTTCTTTTCGATTGAAAGACTTTTGACAAATTGTGCACGAGTACGGTTTCTCCCCCGTGTGAATTATCTGATGAGTATTTAAGTGTCCTAGAGATCGAAAGCATTTACTGCAAGTCTGAAAAAAACAGAAAAGTCGATCTCAAAACCACAAACAAAGATATGGTTAAAAATAAAATGGTGATATTACATACATCACATTTATGCGGCTTTACACCTAGATGTGTCTTCTTATGGGACACCAAACTAGGGGTTGACGAAAAGGTGAGTCCGCACAGATCACAAACATATGGCTTTTCTCCTGAGTGTATTCTTTCATGTACTCGCAACTGATTCTTGCTAGTAAACATCTTATCGCAAGATCCACATGTAAAATTCTTTTCCCCTAAGAATCATCGACTATTAATCATTTGCACACTAATAATATCAATATGAATAATACAAGTCAAGAGATACAATAAACTAGTACCCACCTGTGTGAGTCTTTTTATGGTAAATTAAACCTTGTTTTCTATTGAACGACTTCGGACACAAGTCACAGGTGAATAACTTACTCCCTTTCTCCCCATGTCTTATTAAGCACAGCTCTTTCCTATGAAGTCTATATGAACTGATGGAATTAAAATCCTTTTCACACACTGGGCACTTTTTGTAACACGTTTTACAGGTGTGATCGGTAGTTTTCCTTATCCTAATAAAATAACGAAAATAAGAAAAAAAACATTTTATACAATTAAATAGTATGTGCAATTGATCAAACAATAATACAATAAACCACAATTAATTATTAATTAAAGAAACTTACATAATTTTGCATAGTTTACACCATTCGAATCCGCACTCAATATCTTTATGAGCATAAGACAAATGGAACTCAAGGTGCTGAAATCGTATAAAACCAGTGGAACACTCTGGACATTTGTAAATTCCAGTTTCTCGAATATTTTGATTGTGGTATATTGCCACGTGTTCTTTTAGCCGAGTCTGAAAACAACATCAAAATAGATATTTACCATCATATAATTACGAAACAACCCTATATTTCAACCATTAAAATAAATAATTTTGTCTGTGTAAATATATAGGTACCTCACGTTTGCAGTGCTGGCCACACTCTGGACATTGATATTTATTATGCATTGCTTCCAAGAGTTTAATTCGCTTCTTAGGGACACATTTATTCAAAATTTTAGATTCTTGCACATTTTCAAATGAATCACATGTTATAGGACTGCTGGATTCCTTCACGTCAAGACCATGACCGAAACTTTGTTGATCTTGTCCTTGAAAAAGCACCTCTTGACCTCTGGTACCTGCATCTTTCAAATGCCCATCGCATCTATAATTTTCTTCCTTTTCTTCAGGACAATTGTACAGTTTTTCCTCGCAGGTATCTGGAGTAGTCGTACAAATTACTTCCTCATAATGCTCCACATCTGGCTCAATAGTAGTTGTTTCCGTCTTTAAATTAGTCCTAATCCGGAAGGCTTTACAAAATTTAACTTTCCATTCTGTTACAAAGGGTAAATAGTTTCTTAGCATTACATAATTCAATTGTGAAATAGAAAGTAATCTAGTTCTACATATTATAATATATGGGACGGTAACGGTACTCACTTTTATATATTCTTCTACTGACAGAGTCTTTGGACAGTAATTTATTTATTAGAATATTGGTATCTGACTCAGATAGGTTTTTCTTGTAATTTTGTTCACTATCTTCAGAAAAAAAGCTTTTTTGAATTATCGAGGATATTACAGAGTCTAATATGCTATTTGTAAGTTTGTCGAGGTCGTACTGTAATTTCTGAATCTTTAAATTGGTTTGACAAACTTGGTCAATGTCTGCCTCACATTTATCACAAAGTTTTGCTGCTATTTCAGTCAATTCATCTTCAAAGCTAACCGAAGGGCTTAAGCCAAGTACAAAATTAAATAGCGTGTTCTGAATTTTTCTAAACTTGTCTTTTGGATAGCCACGAAAACTTGCAGCCTTTTTACTCTTCGTCGTATCATAATTCCTCTTATTATCAGTATTCGTCTCTTCTTGTTGATCTTCTGCAACGACAGTATCGCTGTCGCAGCCTATTAAAAATTTTGAGTTTTCTGTGGGTAGCAAATATTTCGGGTGTACAGTTGATCTCGTCTCAGTTGATCCACATACAAAGCACGTTATTTGCGGTTCCATAGTTAATTGCTAGTTAATATTAATATCGGTCCCACATATAGAGATCAGCAGTGACTCAGTGACTGTCCTTATACACTTTCAATTGACACTGAATCTTGAATCTAGAATCTGAACAAAAATTTAAAAATCATTATTAGCAACATAAATTACAATAAATCCTTTTTATAAAATATTTGGATCTTTTTTCTTTCCGTGGTGAAGCATAAAAAATAACTTACCGCAAGGCATGTCATGTCTGCAACGTAAAATGTTCTTTTCCTCGCATCAAAGTCTGCGATTTTGTAGTTTTTAGAAAAGTTCACATCAACAATTTAACATTGTTTTTAGTTTTTTTTATTGTTTATAAATACTGATTAGAAGATTACTTGTGACTCTCATTCTGCGCTATTATGATTGATATTTCAAGGTAATCTTTGTGCTCATTGAGAAGTTGAAATTTTGAGCCTCATAATGCCCCACAAACAGTCGACCTGTGTTTGTGTGCGAAGTCCCTAACTCCCAAGTTCTATTTTATTTATAATTATTTATAGGGAATCTATTTTCCATGGTCCTATCTCTTTCCCTTGTAAAAAGGCTTGAACGGCAAGTTTTTCTTGGTGTTGGGTCGCTTTCGCTGCGTTGTACAGTACAACCATATTTTATATTGTTGAAAATTACGACTTTTTTGTTTCGTTGTACTTAACATGCCTTTGCTTTTGCCTAGTTTTGTGTTTATCAATTTTTGGACAAGGTGAAAATGCAAACGGAAGCGTATCGTAGTAAGTAATAGATTGATTATGGATTATGGATGTATATTTAATAGATGCAATATGCAATTCATTTAGCTTGTGTCGAATGACGAACGATGTGTCCTGTAGTGTTTATGCAATGAGCAATGAAGTACGAATTGTAAAGCAATAAAATCCAGTCAAAGAAAGCTGGTAGGAGGCATATAAATTACTGTACCTCTGAAACCAGCATAATTGCTGTATTTTCAAAAATTATATCTGACCTACGTAAGTTTACTTAGGTATATATTTAATGTTTCATTTTGGTCAATCACATAAACAGTAAGCTGTCCTAATATGACATGCAGTTTGTAATAATAAGTCTTGCTATCGTAAACTACTATTAAATATAGTGTACAAAGGGTTAAAGTAAAATTATGTAAATGCCATTTAACTATTTATAACGCTGGTTCACTTGACTTACTAAGTACTAGCATATTTTTATAAGTCACAAAAGTTTCTAAATGAAATAACACGACCTCATTCTATTGTAAGCTATTTTTGATGCAAGTAAGGTAGGTACACATTTTCATAAAGTCTATGCATTTTTAAAAGAGAAGAAATAATAGGAAATAACATTCGTTTGCTAGTTTTTGTCCTTCAAAACTACCCGACAGTAAACAGTCAGGGCAAAGAGAGAATCCACATAGGTAGAATCCACATAAATGCATTAGTCATACATAGTCATTCATATCATAACATTTACAGATACTCATATAAATAATATTTGTTTGTAAGGCACGCATTACAATTTTATGTCTAGGCATCTATTATTCGTTAGCAGTTAACAAAGAAACATTTCTCCATTCCGTTGGTGAATTCCAAATTGGAGCAAAACAATATACAGTGGTATTTTCTTTCTCGTCAATTTCTCGGTTATAATTTGCTGGGAAGCGCTCTAAAATTGAGAATAGTATAATAAGCATATAATTAGAATCGGTTAATGCATAGCTAAATAGCTACTTTGATTATAGCTCTATGTTATGAATAAAATTACCCTCTTTGAGGATTTCCAGGGCTCCATTTTGTTTTCGTACTCCCCATCGTAATCCATGAGAAAAGAAGAAACCATTGGCTAGGCAAGTATAAGTTGCTTTACCATTCGCGGAAGAATGGTCCCTTATGAGTCTCAAAACCTTTTCAAGAGGTGGAAATTCGCTGAAATCTGTGACTGGAGTTACGAAAATGTATTTTAACATTAACATTGATGAAATTTTCCATTTACGCATATAAAATGATTGTAAAATGAATAAAATAGCATCCTACTGAAAATTCCGTCAGTGTAGGAGAACTGATAGTATTTTTTGTTCGCGTCTTTGATGGAGCATTCAATTATTCCAGAATCACTGGATGATGCTAGTTCGTATGCAACACAGTTATCGTCAACTTCTGTGTACATATGCCCGCATTTTGGAAAGCAAGACTTGTGTTCTACATAAATCTTTCTCACATCACAGTCACTCATAGATTCGCAACGGCTGTGTACCATTTTTGGTCTTGTCTTCTTTTCATCAGAGCAGCATCGAATTCGCTTTTTATTTTCGTCAAAGTAGAAATTGATTGGAGACACCTGCAAGTTTTCCGCTGTATTCACAAATTCATAACATCCATAATTATTAAAATTCATCACAACTAACAGGTATTACATTCGATTACAGCACAAAATATCAACAAATTCCCAATAACACGTATAGATGATAGAGGTACTGAATAGCAGAAATATCCTGCTAAGTATATGTTAATTTGCTTATTTAGAGAAAAATGTAGGGAAATCTGTTCATCTTACGTTTCGAATCTTCAAAATTGGAGAGTTGATTTTCAACTGTACTGCCGGAACCCGCAATACTGGTTGGCAATACATCTAAATTCAATTAAGGAATGATTAATATCTTATGCAGAAAACGCTTCAGCATATTCTTTAGCAATTATAAACGACTGTGTTGATGTATTACACTAGGTATACCTTGAAAATAATTTATACATGGGTTTCTATTCGTATTTGGTTTGAACGCTTACTTTTTGGAGGTGTTAATCGTAAATGCAATTTCTCTTGCCGATCGTCTAAAGAGGCTTTACAGTAGTACTTGCCATAAGAATCGTTCACACCTTCACCTCTCCATTTCAAGCGGAATCCAACTTTAGGGTCGTAGGTGAGAGTTTCGTCAAGTTGCTTTTCCTGCACACTCTAGGTGTTATTAGAATTAAGTAATCAATAAGAAAATGCTACTGAATACAAATAAGCGCATAAATTGTTGTTATCTAATTAGCGTTAATAGAAATAATGAGAATGTTGACTCACTCCAGAAACTGTTGACTTAAATAAATGTACTTGGACCTCTTTGACAGACACAGCACAAGGTAACGTCACCCAAGATTCGCTTTCCTTAGGAGTGACAGTGAATGTTACAGATCCATTCGTTTCTGCATTGCCCAAAAATATGTTTTTCCCTAAAATTTGTCAAATGAGTCAGCAATTAGCATTCACGTCATGAAAATACCTGCAATGTAATGATTCAAGGCATTATAATATTATAGTATCTGTTAAGTATCGCTATTCGTAACAATTGTAGAAATTAACAATGAGATTAAGTTAATGACACAAAGCGTGATTTGTTGTGCAGTCTGTGCGCATAATTATGCTACATAGAGATGTAGCAGGCAAAATAGCATTACCTATGTAAAGCTGAAAAAGGTTGTAGATGTGATAACAGATATCGCATGTCTTATCCTTAACCACAACTTGATAAATATACACACATAGCCATTAAAGCAGAGGAATTGTATGCAAATTCACTGAATGCTTCGTTTGTGTAGCAAAACAGCTCCTAGTACTTATCTGCGTTTTGTAGGTTCTATAAAAAATGGGAAAGAATGCCCACAAAATATGAGAGACTAGTATGGAAGCACCATGCATACCAAAGAAAAGCAACCGTGACATGAGCTCATCCTTTTTTCATGCATTCATTAAAGGAAGTGACGAAGAGAATTTAGGCCATTAAGCAGCAATATAAATTACATCATTCATTGTTTATCATGACATTTTTGTGGCAAAAAGTTTCGTAATACCATAGCCTAATCAAGTTTAGTGTTAGTTTGGCAATCCCTGTCCAAATGGGTTACACATTATATATTTACAATAGAAACTAATAAAGGCCTGTTTTACAGCAATTATATGACAGTGCCATTTTTTGCAGTGAAGGACTCACCTGGAACAAATAAATAAATGTAAGAGTGAAGTTTTGGGTCCTGGATACTTTCACACGTGTATCTCCCAGTCTGTCTCTCAGCCGTGTGAGTAAATGTCACGGATGCTGAGTAGGTGTACGAGGATGGATTGTATAATTCTGGAGCGTGACGAAATGTCTCCAAATGAACAGGGGGAGACTAGACGCGATACAATCATACAAAAACAAAAATTAGCTCCTTAAATTATGACTGAATCCCTAATAATAAATAATGCTATGTCTTTAGGTACTCATGATTTTCAAGTAGTTTTAACTTAATCAACAGGGTATCTTTTTTAAAGCTTTGCATCCACCAAAATATTCAGCATTCTTAACTACATAATAATGCTTGCTATCATAATTTAGGTGGTAGATATGCGTCATGGGTATAAAATGGTGGTATTCGCGTTTGTATTGAAATTGTAAGCCTGAATTTACGTTTAATATGACACTATTAATAGAATTATAACTGCATGTATGACCAATAAAATTGATCACCACGTATAGCAGTTGAAAAGCATCATGATCATGACTTGTGTCAAAATTGAGAAAATGAGGGAATAATGGTGAAAAGGAGAGAAACATACTCCAGGTCCACTGTAGCGCCACTTGACAGGATAGGCTGCTCTGCAATTGAGCTGTATACTTTTCCCTTCCCAAATGTGATCTTCAACTGATAACTTGGGAAGTGTAGCTTCCCCATTTCTGCTGCTACTTACAGTGAAAACAACTTCACCAGCATAGTTCTTTTTGTAAGCTCCAATAACTGGAGGATCACTTGGATTTAGAGATTCACTAGAGGAAACTTGAGAACAGTTTTCCGAGATGATAACAATAATTGCAACAACTGACGCACAAAGCCAATGCGGCTGTCTGAAAGATGATTTCCTCATTTTCTTCCCTATGTGGATCAGTGGTTCGAAAACGCGTGAGTATTAAATAAAAACAAAAGTTTGCACACTTGAGTCTGAGTTTGAATCAAAGGTGAAGTGCTATGCACGCAACCACGTCGACCATCGATCCTAGGTCACAAACTGTACAAATATAATAGAAACCACAAATAATAAGTTATAGCATACATTGTTTTCAACAATATTAATTATAAACTAATTGCAAATCCCTAACTGAAATATTATGCTGAAGGAAAAGGAACTTGTTGCATTGACTGCTGAGATACACACGAGGCGTTGAGTCTGTGTGGAAAATGAATGGATATGTGAATTATTCTGGCTCAAATCCTATATAATCTTTATCCTTAGTTTACAGTTGAAGAAACAGAGTGCTTATTAGTTGCCATATTGTAGTTAATTACAGAAAACATGAATAGCTGCCATAATCAGATTACCTAAGAAGGCCAACTTGTTACTTGTTACTGTTCTCTAATGCGCGCTCTATTCTGTACACTCGGAGATAGACTAATATTGTTGGAAACAGCTTTACTGTTCTCCTGTTTACGTCTTACTGGTCGTGGGACAGATATTTTAGAAAAATTCTGTTTACCCAAGGGGTAGACTACATTGGGGCCGCTAATTAGGCAGTTCGTACTTCGTGGTACGTAGTATTACGTACGTTGTAGTAAACACTAAAGCTATATCCCAATTAAACTAGAATCTAGCTACTTAGCATTCTAGCTTTGCCTCTATACTCTATATACAATTTTATTAATGATGGCTTAAGCCTATAGTAAGTATTAGTGGTGATATGAAGATAAAAATATAGATTTCGTTTCGCTTACAGATTTTACATGTTCTGTTAGGTAACACCACTGCATCTACACATTGGTTATGTCGACGAAAATTAATCACTGTCTTAAAGGTGCTTGCTTGTGCGGAAAAGAATTTTGCACCTTTTCGATGCATTTAGATAAATTCTGGGTGCATATAGGACAATGATACAATGTATTGCATTACAGCCTTTTTATACATAAAATTATGAGCTGTTGCTACAAAAAATGGCAGTTGGATGTTGGATGTAGCTTTTAGTTGTGATGTACGTTAAAAATGTTACTTTTTGCACAAATACTCAAAAGTCTCAAAACAGGAGTATGATAATAGGCAACCTGCCACAGGTAGGTACTAAATTGTACTTGAAATCTGTTCTTAACCACCATTTTTTGTTTTAATGGCCTAAACTATTATTGTGGTAATTGAATTACAGACATAAGCACCACACCAAGTGTCGGTATTTCTAAAATAAGTACATAGAAAATTTTGCATCTAAATAATAATAATTATTATTAGTATATACCAACCTATTTGTATACCAACTTTGATTTGGGATTTGTATCTATTAAGATTAACATTACTTATCGCTACATTCTTTAAAGAAAATCATAGCGACTTAAAATGCAACTGGTTTACCATTTGGGAAACGGTTTAATTATGATTTGTAGTTAACTTCTGGTAATTCACAATGGTAATTTGGTAGTAGTTACCGAAAAGTATTATAAATGTGGCTAGCAATAGTAGTAATTAAAATTTGAGCAATAAAATGAGCTACGAACCGGAGGAGACGGGCAGTAAAAGAATGTATAACGACGTAGTATAAAGCACGTACTAATAAACGCCAACTTATTCCTTGGGTAGCGAATAAGTAGTGTCGCTTGGAGCCTTTCAAGTAGACAACAAAAAGTGACTGCGCTTCGTGTGTATTAATCAAGAATGAGTCTGCCAAAGCGAATGATGCTACATGACAGAAGGGGAAGTCGAGTCGACGTTCGTAAAATAAATGATGATTTGGGACTGAGAGGTAAACCGAGTCGTAGGTGCAATTTTATTCCCCAAGTTTTAGTTTAGCTACCTCAGCCCATGCCATTAATAGCCACCATACATTCATACATAGCTACACATTAAAATGACTTTATTTAAGATAAATAAGACAGCTGTGCATATAACTAACTTCAATACAATGCAGCACAGACTTTAAAGTACAATGAGTTAGGACGTACATTGCATCTGGTTGAATGGATAGGCTTTAGGTAGATTCCTGTGTATTTCTGATGATTAAGTATGCGTTCAAGGTATGTTCAGCTCTAAATCACGTCAAGAGCAAAAAGTAATATTAATATGCATATACTTTTGCTTTATTGTCATCTGGAAAGCGTAGGACTTGGTAATGTGAATACTGGGAATAGAAAACCCAACTGCATACTCCGCCCATTGCCTTGCCCAAATTAAGCTAACATTAAGACAGAGTGATGTTTGTTTGCATTTTACACTACTAGAACAAACGAGAGAGATGTAAAATATGTGGGTTTTCAGGTTCACACTTTTTGACCTTCACTTATGGTATTGTTTACTCGGGAAATATCTATATCTTCTGCCACTATTTATTGTATGATAATCCCTCAGTTCAGAACTTGGCTCTAATAACATTAACATGAATAATAAGACGACATCCCATTTCCTCCCCTCGTTTTCAGCCAAAGGTAATATCTGCGGTAATTCTTCCTAATACAAATCTCTGATGCGTTCAACCAAATTGGTTCAGATAAAATTCAGCAGCTCACTTTCCATAATTATGACATTTTCTTCATTATGATCCCTGATGCGTACGTTATTGGTAATTTAAATCGTGAAGACCTTGTCTTGCTTTGTCTTTGTGGTCGTAGTTTATCTATACCACTACATATTTACTATGTTATCCTATTATGCCTATCTCTTACTCCTAATTCTGAAAAGTACCACATCAATTTCAGTCTCATTGCGTATTTAAATTATTGCAAGTGCAGCTGTACGTCATGTTCCTATTGATTTATGTTGGCTTGCGGTTGTAGTCTCCAAAAGTCTGTCAGTGTTAAGCTAATAGCTATGCAATGCAATTTGCTACTTCAGGCCACTTTCAAAAACAACTTCCTACAATATACAGAATTGTTAATAATTATTATTTTAATACAAAGAGAAATAGTACAGAAACTAGGAAGTAGAGGAGGATTTATTCATTTTCTGAGACATGAGTAGGTACATTATTTGATGATCATTTTAATTTCTTAATCATTTTCTCAAATACAAATAGTAAAAGACATAAGTACCATACCAATATGGCAGTATACTCTTTGTAAACATACGTGCATAATCATAATGACTTTGTGACCCAAAGGGATTAAAGTAGAAACAGTGACACAGATATTCAAATGATTATAACCATACAAAACTAGATATTGTGTTAAAATAACAATTGTCAGTCTCACATTTTATTTCCAAACAAAAGTTGATAATAATGTATACTGTAATTTCTATTTGTTTGGTAATTAGCGTTGTATTGTAATAACTACGAAGAGAAACACATTAGAAGTCATACCTACTCTCATTTGGCTTGTCTGAGTCATTGTACTCATCTTTGTGTGTATTATTTACATATAACACATCTATAAAACATTGCATGCATTGTAAAGTATGCTCAGAAATGTCTTTGAAATGTGTACTCAGGTACAAGCGACATTTGACAACCATAGTTCACCGTTAGTGCTTCAACTGCACTAGCTGGTTTCTAATTTTATCAAATGAGGTTATCAGAAGACCTTCAAAATGTCTTCTATGCAATCTTGAACCTTCTACCCGGTTCTTTAAATCTGATTACCAAGAAAAAATGATTAATTCGTCCAAAAGAGACTGCGATGTACGAGTAGACGCAATTAGATTTTCTACTGGTAATCCAGTTATTTCGGTCTACAAATAATGCATTTTGGCACAAATTGTGATTTAGTAAATGAACTATTTATTTTAATTCTAAATATACTTAAGTAAGATGATGTTATAAGTTTAGAACGGACTACGCAGACAATGTATAAAGTGTGATGCAAGTTGCAAGTTTATTCTAAAACTGTTTGCTTTGTTGAGGAGCTCTGCTAAAAACAGAATGTCTCTTTGTTCATTTAATTAACAAAGGACGAAAAGAGGGATGAAAGTTTTCAATGAGTTTGTATAGGAACATGGCTCGAATGCGAATGCATTATTATATCAAACACAGTCATGCTAGTCATACTTAATGCAAAATCTTTTATGTGTGAACCATTTGAGTCGGGAGTGATACTCTTTCAACGCAACAGATTCGATAGCCTGTCATTAACTCGTTGCATTCTATTGTAGTTGCATCTTGTATTTAGGTCGTAAATGAAATGCCATTGTCCATTGTATTTTTACTTGCTTAACTTCATTCCAGGTTTGGCTTGTTTTGAGATATTGTTTCTGATTTACATAGAATGCTTCCAACGGGACGCTCGCTCTTGATAAAATCAAATGCAAAAACATCATAGCACAGTAAAGACTGCAGAAACTTTGAAGCGTATAGTTACTGAACTCCCCACATTACACACGATGCTTATTTACAGATTAAGTTAATTATATTAAGGGCTTGATAAATGGTGAGTTTGGGATGATGCATAGTGTATGAAATTAAATTGAATTGTATTTGATCGTAGTTAAAAATCATTCATTACGTTATTCTCAGCCATTTAATTCTTGTGCTGGTACCAGATTTAAAACTATATATGGATAGTTTTGCTGTAATGATTAATGTTCAGCTTTTATCTGATACACATGTTAATTGTCGATTTATCTTGCGACTCAGTGAGTAACAAACCATCACGTACTGAATTTGACCAAATTAAACCACTCCTCCTATTGTTTCTCACCTTTTAATTTCCAGCAAAGAACTGTTCTATGTATGGTGGAGACTTTTATACATTTTCATAAAGTTATACCATCTACCGACTTATTAATTTGTTTGATCTCACTTTTGTTAAATGTAATGAATGCCAGACCTAACTGCTACACTGTTCAAGCCCAAGCTCATAATAATATTCATTTTAGAGATATTTTTACAACCGTATCGTATTATATGCAAGTTATAAATTACTACAGATTGAATAGTTGCAATTAACGATGTAAGTAGATTTTTAGTTGCACCTGCAACTACTTCATTAGTAACGGCATATCAATAGGTAACTGTTAATTATGTGCCACAGTTTCACTCGGTAAACCTCCATAATCAGACTAAGATA